>JACCPG010010560.1:0-35136 GCA_016069955.1 Drepana arcuata | reverse complement strand
GAACACTCCCCTGAACATCTCGGAGAGCATTAGGATCCTTGGGGTCGATATTTCTGGCGACGTTCAGTTCCGTGGTCATTTAGAGGACAAGGCTAAGCTGGCGTCGAGGAAGCTCGGTGTGCTCAACAGAGCTAAGCAGTACTTCACATCTTCACAAAGGCTGCAACTTTATAAGTCGCAAGTTCGGCCACATATGGAGTACTGCTGCCACCTGTGGGCTGGAGCCCCTGGATACCAGCTAGGGCCTTTGACGCGGTTCAGAAACGCGCCGCTAGAATTGTCGATGATCCTTTGCTCACAAGCGGCTTGGAATCACTAAGTCTGAGGAGAGACTTTGCCTCCCTGTGTGTGTTCTACCGCTTGTATAACGGGAAGTGTTCTGCAGAATTGTTCGACATGATGCCCACTTCTACCACCGCACCTCTCGCCATCGACGGGGAATTCATCCCCATACCTTGGAATCACAAAGGCCTCGCACTGTGCGCTTCCAAAGGAGTTTCCTTCCGCGAACGCTCAGGCTGTGGAATGAGCTCCCCGTTGAGGTTTTCCCTGGAGAGTACAGCATGGAGTTCTTCAAGAAGGGTGTGAAAAGATTCCTGCAGGGTCGGCAACGCGCGAGTGATACCCTGGTGTTGCAAGCGTCCATAGGCGGCGGTAACCGCTTACCATCAGGCGGACCGCATGCTTGTTTGCCACCCAAGTGGTATAAAAAAAAAAAAAAAAAAAAAAAAAAAATGAAGTTCGTGTGAATGAGACGTAACATTATCTCGTTCACACCTGAAGACGTGGACGCGTTCGGGTATGAACGAGTTGTACCTACATGTGGACGAGGCTTGATGACGAAACTAATCTTACACCTTGCATTAGAATGCAAGGTGTAAGATCAAGATCTACAGTAACAAGCAGATCTCTTAACGAATATATATATATGTATATATGTATTCGTTAAATCTGATTCTGATCTGATATATATTCTTTTTAATATATAAGTCTTTTATTACTTTATAATGTTTCTTCACACCTACCAACAAAGGCCCCCGAAGGGGTAGGCAGAGGTGTATAGGTAATACCCACTTTCCGCCAGAGATATATTTAAGGTGCCAACGTGATAGATGGCGAGTCTATCGCCGTTAGTCAAGCACGACTATACATACGCCATTGAATTGCTTCCCAGTCGTATGCAGGTTTTCTCTCGATGTTTTCCTTCACCATAAAGCTCGTGGTGTGACTCATCACTGTACATAAGTACAGTAATATACAGTAGTACAGTAATTAGTCCTCAAATACAGAGATCAGAAAAATTCATTGGTACAGTCGGGATTCGAACCTGCGATCTTTGTGTCGAAGACACCTACTCGAACCATTGGCCATCACGGCTCCATTACAATTAAGTGCGTCGTCGAATTTATGAAAATTTGTCTAAGTCTAAACTATCTACCAGGGGAGCAGCATCATGTGACAGTCGATCTAGGACAATTGCATACAGCTGACGCTTTTACGAAATGTCTTAATGTCAACCGGTCTTACGATGTATGTTTATGTTTACTACATACATATATCATAGAACAGTACCCACGTGAGACCATTAGACGTTCAGGTTAAAAGTATATGGTCAAAACCGAAAAATACGTAACATTTTGTGCGTATACTTTATTTTTAAGGGGTCATTGGTAGGTAGGTACGAAATTAATTTATGTAATTTAATTTGTTTGGTCGCGAAACCGGTGATCATGTATGAAGAGACTGATGAATGTCTGGAATGGTTGGACGAAGCGAAAGGAAGAGGTATGTAAGCCTAAGGAGAACTGGCGTTCTATTCCCTCTGCGTGTTTCTCAACGTGATTGTATGTGTGTGTGTACATTTTATTGGATACAATAATGAGATATGTATAATTTCTGTAATTATTGTAAATTTTAATGATAAACGCAGTATTTGTGATAAAATTTCCCAAGCAGAGAGAGTATTTTTAGATTAAAGTGCAGTGTTTACTATTATTTACACTACGCGGTACGCGGGCGACATAAATACACAGAGGTATCCCAGTCTCGAGGCATTTGCTTACTTAACTTCCACCAGTGAACGCGTGATCTATCCGCACTATTGTGGGAACTAACATACAAGTTGAAACGCTTAATTGGCAGTGTAATTGTGTCTGTATATCTACATCGGAGTTGTTTGAATTAAGGTAAGATTATTTTAGAATTAGGAAGGTTTTTGCATGCACTTAACTAATAAATACTAATTAATGGATTTTTGTGCAAAAAAATTGTCAAATTAACAATCAGTTATTAAGTAAGTAACCATATATAATCAAAATATGCAATTTAAGAAATAAAAAACACACCATAACAATTAGCTAAGTATTGTTTCTTAGATCCTAGTATACATAAATACACAATATATTCCCGCCTTCCGCCATAACCCCTTAGCGGCAGGATGTACAGCATAATTTACCACACCCACGCCGAGGGTGCCACGGATGATGGTATTCGACGCCGTTACCGTTATCGACTATCACGTTTTGAATTTCTTCTCAGACGTATGCAGGTTACTCTCGATGTTTTCCTTCACCGTAAAGCTCGTGGTGTGACTAATCACTGTACTTAAGTTCAGAAAAAACTCATTGGTACAGCCGGAATTCGAACTTGCGACCTTTGCGTCGCAGGCAACTTATTTTTTTAAACATACATGTTACATATCATCACGCCAAGTCCCTAATGGGGTAGGCAGAGAGTATAGAGCACCAGTCCTCTTTAGACTTGCAATCTCTTTCATTCTTATATTTTTTATAACAGTAGTAAATAGGTACCTCGGTAAATATTATCGTATCATATATAGGTGCATAAATATGATTATTTATGAGTACATTTAACGCAGTCTGCCGGTTACTGGAACTGCCTTTATCTCATCTTTAGAGGATCATTATTGACTTTAATGTTGCAAGTAACGAATATTTAATATACAAGTAACATATTAGCAACCTATGCCTCATGTTACGTCATCCGAGTATGGCTCCACTTTTTATAACTTTTAATGTGTTTTACCTCTACTATATACATATAGAGATAGATAGATACGTAAAAAAGTGCACTGCTGGCCGACTGTTTCGAGTAGTTGCCTGCAACACAAAGATTGCTAATTCGAATCCCGACCGTACCAATGAGTTTTTATGAACTTAAGTACAGTGATTAGTCACACCGCGAGCTTTACGGTGATGGAAAACTTCGAGAGGAAACCTGCATACGTTTGAGAAGAAATTCAAATGCGTATGTATAGTCGTGCTTGATAACGGCAATGGACTCGCCATCTGTCACTTAAAATATACACCAACAGGAATCGGGCGAATAATCCGATCCATAGTAATTACATTAGATCTGCTAATTCCAGCGTTAAAAAAATCACTAAAATTACATAGATTCAATAACTATCAAGCACTTGGTCTTCGCGGGATTTGAAGCCGCATCATTTAGCGCAATCCTCTGTCTATTGAGACAACTATTTAAGTCAGTTGTTATGTGTATGTAAGCTAGTGAACATTTCCGCAAATATTTCCCCGGTGGAAAAATATCGTCGTACACATATTAATGTAGTGGTAATTAATTGTAGTGGTAATCGCTTTTTATGGTAATTAATTGCTCACAGCCGCGATTTATATCAACAAGCAATGTACATATATTTTCCCATACCTAGTGTTACCGATCCCAATGCAAGGTCCTGCTTTTTCTTATGTAAGTATAATATTGTAATTATAATGCTGTATTGTATTTGCAACTACTCTTCGGGCTAAGTAAATGTATTATTAACGTACTAATAATAATAATCTTTTTTTTTTGTTAAATACTGAATCAATGTTTTCGAAATTTAAAAAGTTTTTTTTTTTATTATTGCAACTTAAATTTTTTTATGAAAAAAATCTTCGTTGTTGGGAATCAGTGAAAACTTTCATCCAACAGGAAAATATTCTGAATTAAATTCGTTGAGAATAAATATTTCACCAATTTGATAGTAAATCAATCGATTGTTGAAGCGACGTATTGGCCATCCATGAAGCTTTTGACAGTTTTGACGTATTAATTAGCATACGGAACCCTCACACGTATCGAACGATTAAGTATTATAGATGCGGTCACCCATCCATCTAATGATCCCAGGCACATGATAAGAGTAAGTAACGATGTCAAGAACCTCAACGTTTAAAAAGAAACGAATATTTACTAAAGAAATATAAACTTTTATCTACTTAATTATGTTTTGACTGTTACATTGTGTTGTATGAATTATCTCTATTTATTATTTTCGTGATCTCACTATCGCAGTGATTGATCCCGAATTCTTCCTATTGACTCATCATTGAGGGGTCAGTGTAACTTGAAAAACAAGCAAGAGCCATGTCTCCGCTATTTGATAGTGGTTACCAGGGTCATATAAACGTATAGAAGCTTATCCAATCCAAATTAAATAATTAATGTAACAATGAATATATTGATAAGAATTATAATTTTGAGAGTTGAATAAACTTGAGACATTTTGCACTCATACTCGTTTATTATCACTTTTTTATTCGTTTTATAATTAGTATGTTAGCCATATGTAATTGTCTGTGAGTGAATGAAATCTTAATTAGTAGCCAATTTAGTAGCTGAATGTCTCCTCAGTATCTACACATTTTAGACCGGTCAGTTGTACTATAAGCCGTAGTAGTTATGTAACCCTGGTATATGTCCCGATTAGAATGTCCCGTGTGTGCATCATCGGAGCGGGCGCAGCAGGATTGTGCGCCGCCCGTCACCTGCTGGTGGAGCCGTCAGTGGCTCGCGTCGACATCCTGGAGCAGGCGGCGCAGCTGGGCGGCACCTGGGTCTACACCGAGAACGTGGGCTACGACGACTTCGGCCTACCAATACACACCAGCATGTACAAGAGCTTGAGGTTAGTATGTTTTAGTTCCCGTTTCTCATCTTCAGTTAGACAGGCTACATAGGCCGCCTGCTACAGGGCCCTAACCTGGGGGGCCTGACCCTTCATATCTGCAGGCCCACAGGCATGCAGGCACTAAAATAAATCTGCACTATAGGAGTACTATTTTAGGAAATGTACCTAATGTTGGTAATAAAATAATCGAATCAACAAATGTGTAGTGCACTCATTAATAGTATGCAATTTCGTCATTAACAAATTGTTATCAATAGGGCCGCATAGTTACATAGAAGGTCGGAGGTTATCGTTGGCATCGGTCGCTAGCTTTATATTGAACCAACTAAGGTCGCTGGAGAGTTCCTACTCCGTTTCGTACATTCTAGAAATATATACTGTTTTATGATGTCCTGGTATTTAAAAGTTGTAATTTGCAAGTATTCGAGATGTTTGACCAAAAATTGTTCCGAAAGACCCCACGACTAAACGCAATAAGCTTAAACTAGTTATTTTTTTTTTTGTAAAGTAACTTTAAAATGTCGAAGATACCTATAGTCCCACTCATTTCATTCTACAATAAGTACAAGTAGCTACTCGTATAAATTAATCTCGACGGCGGTACCTAGCACTTAACTGCAGAAAAGGCGAGGCGACTGCAATAATTCTATAGATAGCTCCCTTCTCTTATAATTGATTTATAGTTTCACGTTGTTCAAGGTAGACGATAATGTATCATCGGCTTCGTTTATCTCGTTATTAATTAGCAATAAATATATTCGTTCCGTGATATGGTGACGGACAACAATCGAGACGAGAGGTCAAAAGTAAGTAATCTTGCATAACAAAAGAGACGGCAACCAAGAGTTCATTAATTTCTTTCAATGAAATGAACGTCAAAATAGATCGATTTGAAATCATTTAGATCGCTGGGTATGTAGAGTGAAAAAAATGGTTCAATTGGTAGTTCGGCTGTAAAAATACTTCCATATGTTGGTGATCTAAAGATCTATCTTTATTTCAATGAAGCGTGATTGGTTTGAAATTAATTATTACGGCGATGGAGTCGCCCTCTGTCACGTTGGCACTTAAAATATATAGCGAAAAGTGCGTGCGTTTGTGGATTCTAAGCACCTTTGCCTACTCCTTCGGGCACTTCACACTTCGGGCTAATTTTTCCCCGTTTCTCAGAAAAAGTTATAGGAAAGAAGGTACTTACTTATATGTACTTATGTTCTCGCTTGCATTCGTTTGTGCGTCAAGTAACATGTTAGAAAGAGATGGGAATAGGATATAAGCGTTTAATGATCTGTGGTAATAATGTATCTCTGGATTTTAATTACTTTCTGAACGTCAACGTGTTTATGACATGTTGCATGCAGAGAGCGTGTCTAATCATTTGGGGTCATTGACAACAAATTATATTCTTAAAGCTAAAGATCAAGAATCTTACTAATGATATTATTAAAATGTTGTAGGCACATAAAATAAAAATAACGATTATACATGGCAATATTTGCGAGGATGTATGGATGTTTGTCACTCAATCAGGTTGGAACGACTGAACGGAATCGGATAAAATTTGGCACAAAGATAGCGTATCTTTTATTATTTTAGCAATTTTAGTATTAAGACATAAATATGGTTCCTAAATCATGTATAATACCAGAAAAAGTATACGCGGATGAAATTTCGGGGCACAGACAGCATTATAATCTATATTCTATACTACTGAGTAATAATATACAATTAACAAATATTCAAACTTAAAAAGCAAGTAAATGTTGTTTCACAGAGAAAATAACAAATCACTTATAACTGTTGTCAACTAGGCCGGCCTTATAGTATAGATAATTGATCCGTACCTAGTTACAGCATTGGGAATGCGAAATAACAACTTGGCAATAATATAAGTGGGATCAAATTTGATCATTGCGTTACTCATGATTACAGGACAAACCTACCAAAGGAAATCATGGGCTTCCCAGACTTCCCAGTACCGGAGAGCGAGAAGTCCTACTTGCCGGCCAAGGACCTGCTTGCGTTCCTGCAGCTATACTCCGACAAACACGGGGTTACTGAACACATCAAGGTGAAAGACTCCTTCTAAGACAACTAGAAAAACTTAGAGAAAAGAGGAACCTTGCATACGTCTGAGAAGTAATTCAAAGACGTATGTAGGTATAGTCATGCTCGAGTAACGGCGACGGACTCGCCATCTGTCATGTTGGCACCTAAAATATATCTCTGACGGAAAGTGGGGGTGTGGGTTGTGGGTATTTCCTATACACCTATACACCTCTGCCTACCCTTTCGGGGACCCTTGTGGGAAGGCGTGAGGATACATCTACATATGCTCAAGTCGAGGCCCTCGTGGGGTAAGAAGATAGAGTATACCAGTTCTTTCTAAACATACATAGATCATGGTCCAATTACCTTTATCAAATCGATTGGACACTCAAGGATGGGAACGGTATCAGTAATGGAAACCGGCGGGCGGAAAATGTATGAAGAAGTCTCTATTCAATTGAATATAAATAAAACAAATGAGGTTCCGTTTCTCTCTCTGTGAGAGAAATCACTTTGTAGTTTCTCTTCCTACTCCGTGAGCGACTCGGCGAGATGATGATGAAAATTTAACATTTTGTATTTGAACTTGCTGAAGATTTTTTATACCACAATGGTGGGAAACAAGGTTGCGGTCTTCCTGATGGTTAGCGGTTATCGTCGCTTATAGACGCTTGCAACACCAAGGCTGCCGACCCTGCAGGAATCTGTTCACACCCTTCTTGAATAACTCCATGCTGTCCTCTCCAGGGAAAACCTTAAAGAGGAACTCATTCCATAGAATGAGCGTTCGCGGAAGGAAACTCCTTTCTAAATAACAATTCCCTTAGGTATCTTTGTACCTATACATGCATCGCTTAAGTTCGTACACTTTGGCCTGAGGTGAACTGTCAAGATTCTAAGTAAGTTTTTTTATTATTCACAGTTCAAGCATCACGTCCAACTTGTGATACCCAAGACTGGACCTTCGGGTGAACTGTGGGATGTGACCTTCAAAGACTTAAATACCGGGGCATCAGAGACGCGAGAATATGACTACGTGTTCGTGTGCAACGGCCACTACAATACGCCCTTCATACCTAATATACCAGGGTTGAAGGAGTTTCAAGGTACATTTATAAGCCTTGTCAACATATCATAAAATTTGCCCTATCCAATATCCAAGTAATTGTGTTGGTAGTAAATTGGAGGTGGACCAGAGTACAACGCAAACATTGCAAGTAATACTTCTACGACTGTACTAATGTGTTTTTCCGAACTTAGTTTACTGACTACAGTAATTAGTTACACCACGAGATTTACGGTGAAGGAAAACATCGAGTTAAAACATACTGCGCTAGAGAAAAAATTTAAAGACATGTCCTTGAGAAAAGGTGGACTCGCCATCAGTCACATTGGTACCAAAATATATCTACGACAAAGGGTGGTCGTGTGGGTACTACACACCTCTGCCTACCCGTATATAATATCCCATGTGTTAATCCAGCTAATAATAATCTCTACGCCAAATTTTAACATTCCGTTCTGTTCTGCGAAGAAGAGAACGGAATGTTACAATTGGTACCAGGCAGCGAGAGTATGCGAGGAGGTTAGTATTTATGGTTATTTGAATGAAATAGAATCAATTTTTCTAAGATGTTTTCGTATCTTTCTCCCTAAGGTGACGTGATGCACAGTCACGACTATCGAGTGCCGGAAGTGTTCAAAGACCAGCGTGTCCTGGTCATCGGCGCCGGCCCCTCTGGCATGGACATCGCCCTGGAGGTCACCAGCGTCGCTACCAAGGTGATCCTGAGCCACCACCTCAAGGAGCAGCCCAGAACTGTGTTCCCAGACAATCTGGTGCAGAAACCTGATGTGGTCAAACTACAGGGAGGGGCAGCGCACTTCCAGGATGGCAGTCACGAAGATGTCGATGTCGTGTTTTTGTGTACTGGTGGGTACAAAATAATTGTACTAATTTTACAGTCCCTAACGGAGTAGGCAGAGAGGGTAGAGCGCCAGTTCTTTCTAGGTTAAATAGATATTTGAATAAAAAAATATGACGTGTTTGTAAAAACGGTGAAGGAAAACATCGAGCGGAAACCTGCATACATCTGAGAAGCAATTCAATGGCGAATGTATAGTCTTGCTTGAGTGACGGCGATGGCTTCTCTGGCGGAAAGTGGGTGCATGAGTACTCCCTATACACTACTGCCTACCCCTTCAGGACCCTTGTGGGAAGGCGTGAGGATATATTAATTAAGAATTAATAAATTAACAAATGCAAACTATATTGATATAAACAGTGCCTGTAAAATATATCATAGCTAAGTTTTGCGACAGTTGAATAGATAGGTTTCTTTCAACCTATGTTTCCGACATCTGTTCAATAGATATTAACGTAATTGCAATGTGCACTTACCAAGCGACAACTTAACCCACTCGTTTAAAACGGCTTTTTTTCATACATACATATCATCGTGCCGAATCCGCGGAGAAGGCAGAGACAGAAGGTCGGCAGTTCTCTCTAGACTGACAGATCTTTTACTATTTTCTAGGTTACATGTACAATTTCCCGTTCCTGCACGAGTCGTGCGGCATTGTGGTTGAAGAGAACTGCGTGGAGCCCTTGTACAAGCACCTGGTCAATATACACCATCCCACCATGTGCTTCATTGGCGTACCCTACTATGTGTGCGCTTTCTCCATGTTCGACTTGCAGGTGACAAACTCTTACAATTAATGCCGTCCTAGTATTTCTCACGCGTAGCAGTAATATATATATATGTAAAGGAAAATATCTGCTAATTCCTCTTTGGAGTTTGTAGGCCATAACGGCTTTATAAAAAATATTAGAAAAATATTAAAAAATATTAACTCCAAAGAGGAATTAGCAGATATTTTCCTTTACATATATATAAAAAAAATTCGTTAGTCTCTATTGTCATAGACTGATTTTGATTGTTTTTGTGTGTATTTTGTATGGATCCTTGGATGGCCAAGATTCTCAGCTGGACCCGATAGGTGGCGCTAATATTATATCATATCCAATCCAGGATCAAAACTAGCAGAGCTTCCAAACAGGACCCAAACTGGACAGCTAGCTACATAGTACACAATTACTTTTAGTTATATACTAAATATTTATAATACGATTAGAAAATATGAGAGCTAAACAAAGATAACTGTGGAGTGTGTGAAAATAATAAAATTATTTATTAAATTTTATTTATTCAGACATGATAACACAATTATAAAATGTCCTTGCAAAATAAACTTATTAGTATGCAACGTAATTCCCGGCAGGTACGATACTACGTCCGCTCGATGAAGGGGTGCTTCAGCCTGCCGGGGCGGGAAGAGATGAACGCGCACTGGGAACAGGAGAAGAGCGCACGCGCAGCCCGCGGGTACACGCGGCGTCAGGCACACATGATGGGGCCAGACCAGGTGAGCAATTCAAATTTTTACTTAGTCCAGCTAATCTATGTCTGAGCCCATTTTCATCCAATTCCGTTCAGTATTTATTGCGTGAAACAGGAATAGACTTTCGTATTCATAATATTAGTAGGACGGTAATAATACTCGAACCCGGCGAGCGTGTATGAAGAGATTGACGAAGGTGAATGGAGCGAAAAAGACCTGTAAGTCTAAAGAGATCTGTCGCTGTCCATTATTGCTATTTTTATAGGGATTATTATTTTATTTAGTATAAAAAATGGTTAACGCCATTCCAGAATAATGTAGCTCTCCGTAGGTCAAATATTTTTTTAAAACGGTTCGGTACTTTTGTAATTGTTTAGAAAGGGTAAAACAAAAATATATATAAACTCACAAAAATCTAATCTTTACTTTGTGTTTAATATTATAGTGTATATGGCATTTATGCCACCATTGTGTTTCTGTAAATCTGTCAAAGCCATCAATCGCGTAGCTCTGCGAACGTAAAAATAACTGCTTTGAATTATCTTGCCCTGGTATTCCATTGTTAAAACTAGGCAGTCTACTACATATCCCTAGCGGAGGAGGGAGGCACCGAGCCTCTTCCGCCCGTCTACACTCGCATCCACAACGACAGTAGTGACAAGTTCCTCCACAACTTGACTGGATATAGAGACGAAGTCTACCACATTGTGGACGAAGACCACTTCATAACTTATTGAACCCTGGTAGTTGCTATCCTCGTTTAGTTGTTAGCAGAATATTTTTTATAGCTCTTATTGGTGGTAGCTTAGAAGAAACCTATTTATTAAATATGTAGTTTGTTACTACTAACTACATATAATGTTATCATGTCCATTATATATATATATTTAATAACTATATATAAAGTTACTAAATATTACTTCAATTAACTATAATTATGATAAATGTATGCAATAAAATGTTATCCTTTCAAAACATGTTTATCCTTTTACCAGAAGGCCAAAGTTTATCTGCATTCAAGACATACTATCGGAACCGCCTTATTTATAATTACTCAAGATTGCAAAAGGGACTTATAAACGTTATATACATCTGACGCTCAAACATTCTTGAATTATGGCAGCACTCAAATCAATGGCGTAATATGTACATGATTTAGATGTAACTAAAGACCCTTTTTACATTCTCCAAATTTAGAACATGATACCCCAGCTTTTATCGTTTTTTTTTCTATTTATTAAAGGAGTTTTGTCGCACAGCGTCTATGTCACTCCGTGAGGACACCTGGATATAAAAGTACTTAAAATCTACGCATATATAATTTTAATAAATATTTTATATTGTCAGAACTAGGCTTCGCCAGGATACTGTTACACAGACCCATATCCTGGCTAGATCCAATAATAGTTCTTCTGACATCTTTTCTCTCTTAAAAATGGATTGATTGTATCGATAATTTTTTTCTTTTCAAGAGCATTATATTTAGGGCTTTGGCTCGTTTGTTCAGTGACACGTTGCAAGCCCCACCAGCATAGGCCCTAGCTCAAAATATTCATACACGATGCACGTCCTCCAGTCTTGACCAGCTCCCAAACTCACTAACCCACTGGGGATGCCTTTAGAGAGCCCTAGCGCCTAAGAAGAGCCTGGCCCTTTGATCTCGTCTAGTTGTTCGGTTACGTAGCAAAAGTTAACGAAATCACCGCGAGACAAGAAAAGCAATTAGCGTCCCTTCTTACCGTCCTGCTCGTGTTTTGTCTGTATGTCGTCGTTCCACTTCGCCATTTTGAGCTATTCAGATATACATTTAAAACAGAATCAATTTATTACGTAAGAATACCCTCACGCCTCTGCCTTCCCCAACGCGGAAGGCAGAGGTGTATAGATCGTACCCACACACCCACTTTCCGACAGAGGTAGAGTTTAGGTGCCAACGTGACAGACAGATGGCGAGTCCATCGCCGTTACTCAAGCACGACTATACATACGACTTTGAACTTCTTCACAGACTTATGCAGGTTTCCTCTCGATGTTTCCCTGGTATGATTAATCACTGTACTTACTTGTGTTCAGAATAACTTATTGGTACAGGCGATTCACTTCATCAAAAGCTGCATATCTAGAGCCGTAGAGGCCGAGTGTTTTAGTTGTCACCAAGAAAATCTAGATTCTAATCCTGGTTATTTGATCCTTTAATGAGTCCCAAAGTACAATGATTTTATAGTTCTAGTACTCTAGCAACGACGAAGGACTTGCCGTAATTATAATAGTAATCACGTTGCTAAATGTAGGTATCTATCTCACGCCTTCCCGCAAGGGTCCCCGAAGAGGTAGAGGCAGAGGTAGGCAAAGGTGTTATAAGTAATACCCACACTCCCACAATAAATGTACCTCTACATTGTTTATCTATGAAGCCGTGGTGGCCGTGTGGTTCGAGCAGTTGCCTGCGACACAAAGATTGCAAGTTCGAATCCTGACTGTACTAATTTTTCTGAACTTAAGTGCAGTGATTAGTCACACCACGAGCATTACGGTGAAGGAAAACATCGAGAAGAAACCTGCAAACGTTTGAGAAGTAACTCAAAGGCTTATGTATAGTCGTGCTTGAGTAACGGCGACAGACTCGCCATCTGTCACGTTGGCACCTAAAATATATCTGGCGGAAAGTGGGTGTGTGGGTATTACATATACACGTCTGCCTACCCCTTCGGGGACCTCATAATAATAATGACTACCCCTATGTTTGAATTGAAATGTTGAGCCAACATACAACTTACCCATTTCAATAAAAGCAATCAATTTATAGCATTTCTTCGATCAATAAAACAAAAGAAAATAGTATCTTTATTTGATAAAATTACAATTAAACAATAGTTTTTATAAACAAATTAATTAGTAACGTCTTAATTAATTATGAAAGTACCAGGAACTTATAAGTAACGAGTAGAGTAATTTTTACACTGCACACACTGCCTTATCACTCAATCTACAATGATTACGAAATGTCTTATAATTTATGAAATGTGACAACAGTATTACGTTTGTTCTGCTTTCGATACGACTCAACAACTGCAGTTTATTACACCCTAGTACTTTGATCAGTAAACAACTGTATCGAGGTTATCTATTCGCCTTGAGCATATTGTTATGATATTGTTCGTAAGATGGCGCTTAATTGGATTACTATCTGTTTTCAGGAAAACTACTACGCATCACTGGCCTTAGAAGCGAATACGAAAACACTGCCATCAGTACTTACAAAAATACGCGAAGAAAGCTCAGCAAGGTTCCTACACAACCTGAAGAACTACAGGCAAGATATTTACAAGATCATTGACGACGACACCTACGAAGTTATTAGCAATGGACGGAGACAAGTTCTTTGTTGACTTGGCGTAGCAAGTAAGGTTTGATTAAGTTACTGTTAACGTTACTGTTAGCCTGGTACATGAGCAAAGCTTGACCTACATGATTTCTAGAGTATATTTGTCGGACCTACGGTATAGGAAAATCCGCGGATGTGTTGTCCAGATCGCCTCCTTCTCCGAATAAGTAAAGTAAAATAATTATTTATAATACTTTTACTGATAGGAAAATTGATAACAAAAATCCGTAAAGCGCATTGTATATTGAGTCAACATTTCAGCTCATTCGGTGTAGTACCTTGCCCTTTTACTTAAAAGGATAAAACCATAATAACATTTATATATATATATATATGTATATATATATAAAAGTATATTTCAGAATTGTTCGAATATAATCATCATACACATAAAGCCATTGGTCCAGCTATCGGTTGAACATATTAGACATCTTTTGATTGATTTGAAACGAGGTCTGTTGTTGCAAACATTATAGTACCACAGATTTGATACTATAGCAACCATAAAAATGTATTTATTTAAAACAGTGTAAACTTAACTGATATCTGTATTCCTATTTTATTTATAGGATCATGTACCATATATTATACGATACGTTGTAGGTTTCCATATATTAACCTAAATCAAAATATGACTATTGAATAAGACAGGCGTCCAAGCACATACATTTATTTCAGTAAATGACCAGTTTATTTGAACATCGGAATCTGATGTTGCATGAGTTAGTTTAAGTAATTTATATGATTATATGTTTCTAAACATACTATATGTCTGTAGGTATCACCTATCACTGATTATGACGGGATTAGAGACTTACTACTAATTTAGTTATTGCGACTTTAGGTATTGCGACTAGATATTAAATATTTCATTATAAAGTCTGATTGCAATTAATATTAATACCAAAAGTTTGTTAGGATGTTTTGTTCAGGTTTCACGCAAAACTCCTTAACAGAATAATGTAATTTGCCACAGAGATAGATTATCACCTGGATTAACCTTTTTTCTACAATAAGGGAATTTTTATTTTAGAAAAGAGAACCAATGAGTGTAAATTACACAGCTAATAAATATTATTTAAAAAGTTGGGTTCAATTTACATAGGGTACTAGGAGTTCATAGATTGCATAGCGGTCAAGTTTCGTTAGCTTCAGGTCGATATAACAAACACAGTCAAACTTTTGGATTAATGTTCAATGAGAAGCCAGAGGTTTCATCATAACCTGTGCTGGACTAGGAACTGGATATAATTTGTATCCAGTTCCTTTCAGCCATTCGAACGTGATTGAAAAACAAATATCCCTCTTCCCATCCTTATATTATAACTTTTACGTTTATAGTATTAGTATATAAGTATAAATAAGGATATGTCTATGGATAAATAAAACAATATATCAGCCAAAAATATTTTATTTAAGCGTATTTATAATCTTTATATTATCAATGCTGATATATTAATTAATATAATATTAAACTCTAGTATCTATGGCTTCCCTTCGTTACACAATCGCCACTGAAAATGTCTTTATTAGTGTGTGATGTTCGCTAATAAATGACCTTTCCAACTCGTAGAACCGCCAAGCCTTCGTCGTTTTGTACTTATAATAACTTTGCATATAATATTATACTTTTAAAAATAAAAAAAGACACTATGATGTTACAAAAATACCACTTCTCAATATTGTATCCAAATTCGCACTTTGTATTACTAATTTTTATATTTTTGTCTTATTCGAGTCGAATATAATTTTGTATATATTTTATGTGGTTAAGAACGAGTACCTACTTACTTAAAAACTTAACTTAGAACTAAAAAGTACATAACAAAAGTACTGTGCACGCAAACAACAGGAAGCTTGCTCAAGTCCGCCATGTTGTTTCAAGTGGCGCCATCTATGTTGCGAGTTGTTCAACTACATCACAACGGGGTATGTACATAGTGGCGCATTGATAATTTAGATGGGTAATACAGCAGTAAATATAACAATAAGACTTTTGATTCGCATACTAAGGTGTATGAATGTATGAATCTTCGACAATAAAGAAAAAGTTTGTACATATAGTTGTTTCTCAAAACGTTGCCTTGACATTGTCGAAAGTCAAAGTCATGATCGAAAACTAAATGTCACGTGATTATGTTTTGATTGAAAAAGTTCCACCTAATTAAACTGTCATAATAATTAAGAGTGGTGGCTCCCAACTGCATTAATAACACGTCAGTTAATCATTGTTATACTTAGGGGGCGTCCATAAATTACGTGAGGTGTATTTTTTTTTTCTTTTCTGCCCCTCCCCCCCCTGGTGAGATATCGTGAGATTTTATCCAACCCCCTCCCCCATCCCCCAATCTCACGTGAGATTTTTCAAAATGTGGATTTCTTACGTAAACGCGTTGCATTTTTATTGTAAAAAGAAAAATAAAATTGCTTCGTGCTTTTATTTACGACTAGTTAAGACTAGTAATCAATATTGCTGAGAGTTTAATCTTTTTTTATCTGGATTAAATGGACCAAATTAGTATATATTTTTTTGTTTAATCAGTAAAAGAATTGCGTGATATTTGCCGAGACCCCCCTCTCTCCAAGATTTAGATGAGACTTGACTCGACCCCCTCCCCCCCTTAAACATCTCACGTAATTTATGGACTCCCCCTTACTGAGCGCGTAACCTGACTATGTCTTACGTCTAATCGTTAAGGCTGTCGTTTGGCCGTCATACAAAACCTACAAACCCTTCGACCTAACTACATCCCTGTCTTTTCAGTCCCTCTATACACGAGATATGAATAAAAAGGGTAGAGCGAAGGGTGATCATACCCTGTCCAAATCATAAGCTAAACAAATCAATGAGGTCGTTGGAAATTCAACGCTATTCCTAACTCGTAAGAGTTCAATTGTATTGCCAGAATTTTTCATATCGATGAATGGCGATGAATTCCCAACCACCTCGTATAAAATAGTTTTAATAGTAAGAATGGCAACATTTAGCAGTACAAGCAAAGATAAAGTAGAAAAAAATGCCGTCCCTCCGGCGTAAAGTGACGTCTCAAATGTCAATATAAGTAAATATATACAACCTTATTTCTACCGCGAAAACATAGTGTTTATATATCAAGCGTCTAGCACCATTTCCATAAAGTATACTTCGATCAACATAATATTATCAACCAGGAATATATAAAATCATAGCAAACAATAATATAACAAAGAGCTCCAAGAACCTACGACAGTCCACACTCGGCCACGATGCACTCCACTGGGCAATTTGGAATAAAATAAGGGACTAGCTGAGGCAGTATTGCATTTCAAAGATAATAGACATTTATATCAAGAAAACTACGTACACATAAACAAATCTAATAATATACACGAAAATACAATACTCTATGCTAACCTATACACTGAGATTACAGCGTTACACGTATAAAAAATAAATCACATATCCATCACCTTCGGTCGCGCCATTATTGACCTTATACCGTTCGTGTAGAGTCTATTGTCATAACCACCAACCAAGCGACACTCCAACGGCCGTATTACAACGTAACAAGGGTAACTTTAACATAACAGAGGAGCATGATTGCATACAATCGTCTCGGGACGGGACACTCATCTGTCGATTTGAGCCTCAAACGTCATCTAGTTGTACTTGAACACCTGTATATGATAATCCCAAGCTATGTTCAGTAAATCCTCTTTTTCTTTTATTAACAATACGCACAAATATTGCAAACAAGTCTACTGAAACACTAACACCAAGATTTGTTAAAACAGTTAAAAATATCTGTTAAAATTGCACTGTAAAGAATCTATGTCTACAATGTTCATTGTACTAGGGAGCCATAGCACCCTAAGAGCTTGGTTTGGTCGCGAATGGAATGTCGCATTCCATTTTGAGCACCTGCTGTGTGGGGTCGTAATGGCCGGCCAGGTAGTACACGTCGTTGTTGTCGTACACAGAGCTGTACTTGGCTTGGTCGTCGCCCATGCGCTCCTTGTACTGCGCCAACGGCAGCACCTCGCATTTGTGCGATATCGTCTGAACATCGTTCTCGTCCGTGTGTGGAGATTCAAACAGTCCGCCCTGAAATAATTAAATTATAATATTTTTATAAAATATACGTTTTCAACCAAATTTCTATTAAGCAACTGGATTGTAATTTTCCCAGTGTCGCTTTGTAATTTGACAGAAAAGTAGGTATTATTTATTCACCGGATAATGTAGCTGTCCTTGACAGCCGACTGTCTCTTCGGGGTGGTAGAACCACTTGACGCGCACCGCCATGGCCCCGCGAGCCTCCCACAAAGCCACTATTCGCCCAATGTACGGCCGATCTGCTCTGCCGGTGGACAGGAACACTGCCGCGTCACCCAGCTGGAGTTAAGAAAAATGTCCGTTGATTTTACATACATATAACTTATTGTGACATTTCAAATTACAATCATTCTTCTTTGTCTTAAAAACAAGAGAACAAAAGAAGATGGAAAAAGAGTAATCTACAAGAAACAATTTCTCAATTACTAGGATAACATAATTCAGTGCATACTTCAAAGAGGCAGAACATAATAACAAAACCTAATCGAAATGAAAGCAATATTGTATAACCTATCTCTTTCTTTTATAGGTTAGCTAAGCAGGATGCCAATAGTTTCGTTGTTCTAAATCTAATTAGTATTCAAATTTTTTTTTATTTTCTTGACCATGAATGTTTTCGCAGTACAAAATTACCAGGGTAACACATCGCATAAGGGGCAATACTCACGTTAAGTACTTCCTCTCCACGTTGGATAGCCTTGTAGAAAAGCTTGCGGTGCCGAGGTCGAGCAGTTCTTCTGTATGCAGGTCCTTGCCACCGCCACAATGCACCCCCTGGTAAGAAGGCGGCCATCTTGCTGACTCCACCGCAGCCCGTACCGCCATCCGAAGACGTGGCGGATACAGTTCGACGTTTTGCTTTCTGTAAATCCGGTTTATCCGTATTGGTTTATGAAGCCATGGTAGGAACGTCAATATATTCTAGGTAATAATATAATATATAATTATATCCACAAGGGTCCCCGAAAGGATAGGCAGGGGTGTATAGGTAGTACCCACATACCCGCTTTCCGCCTGAGACTGAGATATTTCAGGTGCCAACGTGACAGATGACGAGTCCATCGCGGTTACTCAAGTACGACTCTACATACGCCTTTGAATTTCTTCACAAGCGTGTGCAGGTTTCCTTTAGATGTTTTCCTTCACCGTAACTAGGCAACTACTCGGACCACTTAGCCACGACGGCTCTTTTATTACAGAATAAAATATCCATTTTATTTATAGTGCCGTATTAAATATTGCCGTATTAAGTATTAAAAGCCGTGGTGGCCGAGTGGTTCGAGCAGTTGCCTGCGACGCAAAGGTCGCAAGTTCGAATCCCTACTATACCAATGAGTTTTTCTGAACTTAAGTACAGTGATTAGTCACACCACGAGCTGAACAGTGAAGGAAAACATCGAGAGGAAACCTGCATACGTCTGAGAAGAAATTCATAGGCGTATGTATAGTCGTGCTGGAGTAAAGGCGATGGACTCGCCATCTGTCACGTTGGCACCTAATATACCTCTGGCGGAAAGTGGGTGTGTGGGTATTACCTATACACCTCTGCCTACCCCTTCGGGGACCCTTATGGGAAGGCGTGAGGATATATTATATTTATTTATAGTAACATCGAAAGTATTACCTTTTTCGAAGCATCACTAGTGGAGGGGGCGGCCAAAGTGTCTTCATCCAACCCAATGCCGCTATCTTTTAAATTATCTGTCGCTGTATCATCTTTCTTAAAAGCAACCCTGCCCAGATTGCTGAAGTCTAGAACGGCATTCTTGACCAAACTCTTTTTGGAGAGCACCGCCTTCTTTATCACGGTTTTCATCTTATCATCCGGTGATTTCTCAACTGCTATCAGTGTAGACAGCCTGTCATTAGAGTCTCCTGAATCTTCATTGGACTTGGCTGAGTCTATATAGTCCGAAGACGACTTGAGCCTTTGATGATCCTCGCCAGAAGAACTGGAGTGGTCTTTACTGCTCGAGTGGTGCCTCTTCCTGTGCTTTCTGTGGTGCTTCTTATGGTGTCTTCTATGCTTGCAATGGTCCTCACAGCATTTATGCTTCTTTTTCTTCTTTTTGACATAATCCACAGTAGTAGGGTCATCTTCGCTGGAGTTACGTTTCACCTTTTCCTTCCTGAGTTTCTTCAGTTTCTTCCTGTCTTTATGTCTCTCTTCATCCCCTTTAGGTATCTGCATGGTTGGATCAGCTGTAGATGTACATGGTTTAGAATCTATGGCCGTGGAAAGTGAAGTTTTCTTTTCTTCTGCGCTTACACTGGTATTCCTTCTTCGTTTGCCAAGAGTAAACAATGGATTTTCATATTCTGTAACAGGAAATTAGTACAATTATTACGTTCATCTCGTTTTTATTTAGTTAAGTTTTTTAATATTTAATCAATTAGTAAACTAATTATACCTACCAACTACAGGATAGTTAGGTTCCAGAAACCGAATGTCTTCTATAGCTATTCTGCCCGAGTCACCATCGTCGAATTCGACAGCTACAAACTTGTCATCGTGAGGGTCTGGCGAGGAGACCGCGACTGTACCAGGATACAAGCATCGATATTGTTGTGACCAATATGCACAGACCCTTGAGCCTGACGGCAGTTCTGCTACTGATGTGGGGCTTACTTCTAATATCTGTAAACAAAAGAATAATCGTGTTAAATTGTGAACAAGCAGTTGTTATATGTTTTATTCTTCTTTTGATAGAAGATTAAACTTACTGCGTCTCTCAAAGTTTCCTCTCTCGACATGATGTGGGGCTTGTTACCTCTCTCACCGTCCAATGTGATTGCGTACACGTCTGGGGCCTGTACCGCACTCAGTTTCCCAGCATAGAATAGTCCTCCCATCGCAGTGAGGACTCTTGGCGATAAGTCCAGTTTGTCTTCTGTCAGCGTGCATTTCGATACGTGCTGGATTGCCAGTTCCGAGGAACCTTTGATGTCATCCGAGGACCTTTCTTTAGACTTGAGACTCTTCCTCCGTTTCTTGGCCCGCCGCCGTTCTTTATCACTGTCGCTAGACCCGCTAGGTCTTCTCAAGGCAAACTCCAATTCAGGAAGGTCGTCCCTTGAATGTTTTCGCGCTAATCGATCTACTTTCTCTCTGTTCTTCTGCCGAACCTCGTTTAGGCTCTCCATTGATGAACTCGCTGACCTATTCAGTCCCCATTCACTCTCTTCTTCCTCGGAACATATTTTCAAAATCGGCTCAGCTTTCAACTTAGGTCGCACTTTGCTCGTACGGTTCCCGTCTTCCCTAGAAGGCTCGCCCCTGGTGCACAATATACCGCCTTTGAGTTTGCCTTTTGCAAGTAAATAGCCAACAAGACTACTCTTGGATTTCGGTTTCTTCGCAACTATAGTCTCCGTAGAGTCCGGACTAGACACTTTCCTTGGCCTTCCTACTTTGCGCTTCTTTGAGGAGCCCCGATCAGAGTCGGGAGACAGGGCCGGCGTGGATGGTGTCGGAGGAGTCGACAGTGGTGGGAGCGGCGGAGTTAACGCACTCAATTGTGCCTTCTTTTCATCAAATTGCCTCTGTAGATCCTGCAGCCTTTCTCGCATGTCTTTTTCTATAGCATTGACCAGGGCTTGCGTGTGGGAGCAGTTGGTGGCACCACAAGAGCAAGCTGTGACTCTACGTAGGCTGGTCTCCAATTCCCCAGTACTCTTCATTTCATCTCTCTCCCTCTCTCGCTTGTGTCGTCGCATTTTATCTAATTTGTGTTGTAGTCTCTCCTCTCTATCCCAACTTCTCTTCCTCTTCCTTTCGCTTGAAGAGTCCCCGTCTCTGTGCCTGTTTCTGTCTTTTACAGACAATTCGATCGGGCTGTCCCTTTCGATGGGGCTCAATAGTTCGCTCTTAACGAAAGGTCGAGAAGACACAGCCTGATTCGCCGGAGGACTCTCTACCTCTTCCATAAACCTTTGTTCTGCCAGCGCACACAATAAGCCGAGCCCGTCTAGTGAGGGCTTATCCCTATCGCTAATTCCAGGATCGGTGGGAGGATACTCAAATCTTCGGTGTGATTCAGTCCCAACCCGCGTTGGAGATTTAGGTGAAGTTTTTATTAAGATATTCAGTTTGTTGTTAGTTCGCGTGTCCACAGTCAACGGCGCCGGTTCTAGAGTGGGCATACTTATGCCAGGAGTTGTCCTTTCGAATTGTTCGATGCTATTTGATAGCAGTTCCAGTCCGCTAACATCTACTGGAAGCCTGGCGGATGTCTGTTGGATTTGTGTCTGCGGCACGGGCGTCGAGCGCGCCGTATCTATGACTAAATCGTGTGAGCCCCCGCTACTGGAGTTGTCGCCCGAAACTTCATCCCTTTCGATCGCGTCTATCGCCTTCTCCACCGCGCCCACCATTGTAGAGGTCGATAGACCTTCGGAAGAAGACTCTTCTGCGCTGTCGATAGATTGTAGCACCTGCGTTTGATTGGTCATATTATCCTCGGAGCAGTGTGCGACACCAACGCAAGCGACGTCCCTTTCATCGTCATCAGCGTGGTTCGGGGAGTCGTCTTCTTCGTCGATGTGGTCGGTTTGATTGGAGGCGTCCCTGTGTGCCGGGGCCTCGGGAGCTTCAGGAGGCGGCGTTGGGGGCGCGACTGGCGAGGTAGCCTGACTCCTGCAAGCTTGCTCAGTGTAATCCGGCTGGTAGTAGAGATGCGTGGTCATAAGCGGCTGTTGAACTGGCTCGGGAGCGAAGGTTGGTTGCGGCTTGTCCTGTGGTGGTTCCGGTTCTATTTTGATCAAATGTGGAGTGATGAGAGGCTGCATGATAGGTTTCCTCTTATCTGGCGCGTGGGACTGGTGAGGTTGCGGCGCCGGAGCAGGCGCCAGTGTCACCAATCTCGTCGAATGGGTGTGCGTGTGTTGCAGCGTAGCAGTAGAGGCGAGGAGGTCTCCTGGCAGCAGCTGCAGATGGTGCGAGGGATGTGGTGCGGGTGGGAGAAGCAGAGGCGCTGAAGGGTAAGGCATGCCGCCCCAAACCACAGTGTGCGGAAGATCGGGGGGTGCGGGCAGCAACAGTAGCGCCCCCGACGTCGGCTCTCGCACCAGCTGGAAGCCTCCCATTGAGCCCATTGAGCCCATGGAGCCCCCCACTGATCCCACACCACCAACGCCCATGCCTCCAACCATCATGCTCTCCATCGACACTTGCGCTGGAACAAGACGTTATGATTTGTAACTTTTTTGTGTCGCATCGATACTGATTTGCAATGTACATTACGACTGCACACAATATGAACATCATACATATGATCACTGATGATGATGAGTCCCTAACGGGGTAAGCAAAAAGAGTAGAGCGCTAGTTAATTATTTAATTACTGGCGTTGGAAAAACCATAATGTTGTTGATAATCAACATATTTATTATATATGCAATTTATTCCTTTAGTTTCAAATGGTACCAGGGGTCCATGACTTCAGGCATGAATTTGAAGGTTCAAGATTGTTTTTTTTTTTAGTTTCTTAAGGTACTAGGAGTCAATAAAGTTGAGGAATGAACTTGAAAACTACCTAGGTTTTCATACCCCGACAGTCCGTACTTTGTCCAGCCTGGCTTAGTATGTCGGTCATGACTGCCATCAGCCATTTTGTATGCCAAGCACACATTTCCGGGGACGAATAGGAATGATAGTATTTTCGGTGGGAATCCTAAGCGGGCGAAGACACTTATTAGTGAGTTTTACGAGGCTCGTTTGCATACGTAATGTATGTTTAATACACGACAGGTGGCCAATTACTCAGCGGCTACTCAGGCTTCAAGGTGTACAAGCGTGTAATGGAATACCTTAGGTAGGGTCGCTCTATGGCCCTTCTTGTATTATAATAATACATATACATACATACATACATATCATCACGCCAAGTCCCTAACGGGGTAGGCAGAGAGTATAGAGCAAATGAAATGAAATCAAATCAAAATCTTTTTATTTCACATAGGCCCAGGTGGGCACTTATAAAACGTCGAAAAAGAAGCACGGTTCGGGTTGGTCGCTTTCATGGAGAAGAACGGGCAAGAAACTCCATGGTTACTCTTTTCAAATCATTAGGCATATACAACAATAATATTTTTTCGTTACAGCAATAGTACCCAAGTATGGGGGAACAACGCAGGCCCGACAATAGGTCGCTGCTTACTATACAAAGTATACATAAAACAAGATAATTATAACAATGTTAGCAAGATCTAAGAATCTACGAAGCCTACAATGTTCTCACATTCACAAATTAGAGCGCCAGTTCTCTCTAGACTTACATACCTCTTTCGCTTCGTCCACATTCCTCAGTCTCTTCATAGGTATCCTCACGTCTCCCCACAAGGGTAGACAGATGTGTATAGGTACAGAGATATACTAATCACTGTATGTACGTTCAGAAAAACATATTGGTACAGTCGGGATTCGAAATCGCAATCTTTGTGTACCAATGGTAGTAAGAAACCACTTAGCCAATATCTATACGAAATATAATAAGTATTGTATTACTCCCTCGACTCTTTCCACCACTACTGAGGCGACAGCAATATACGAGAACACTTGTGCGAGAAAGAGATGTGTATATTTCATTAGCACAGTTTTAATTGGAGCGGAAATGTTCATCGATTGATTCGGTTCAGTTACAGTCGTGTAATCGGGCGATGCGATATATAACAAATGGTAATTCATTTGTTATATATTGCTGTAGGTCCCCATAGGTCCCCAGAAGGGTACAAAACTACAGGAGCCCTAAGACCTGCTGCATAAGTTCTATCAAATAAATTCCCAAATATTGGAAATTAAATATTTTCACACTATCTATAACTCCCACATGGGTTAGGGGAAATAAAATATACCTACATACATATCATCACGCCGAGTCCCTAACGGGGTAGGCAGAGAGTATAGAGCGCCAGTTCTCTCTAGACTTACATACCTCTTTCGCTTCGTCCACATTCATCAGTCTCTTCATACATGCGGTTTTGAGTATCTTGAATGTCCGATCAATTTAATCCAGATAGTTGAAACGTGGTCTCAAATATAACATAAATAAATAAAATAAAATAATTCTGAGTTTCTTTCCCACAATTGCTTCATATTTAGGACTATTTATAGAAAGCGGTTACCGCCGCCTATGGACGCTTGCAACACCAGGGGTATCACTCGCGCTATGCCGACCCTGCAACGATCTTTTCACACCCTTCCGTGACTAATCACTGTACTTAAGTTCAGAAAAACTCATTGGTACAATCGGGATTCGAACTTGCGACCTTTGCGTCGCAGGCAACTGCTCGAACCACTCGGCCACCACGGCTTCTACCTATCTTTCTAGATATATAGGTACGTAGGTATATGTATACAGGCGTATAGCCGTGGTAGCGCGAGGTTCAAGTATCTAGTAGCCTGCAACAAAAATATTGCATGTTCGAATCCCGACTGTACCAACGAGTTTTCTGAACTTAAGTAGGTACAGTGATTAAGCACACCACGCTTTACGCTTCACGATGAAGGAAAAAATCGAGTTCCTGCACACACTTGAGAAGCAATTCAAAGGCGTATGTATAGTCGTGCTCGAGTAACGGCGACGGACTCGCCATCTGTCACGTTGGCACCTAAAATATTTCTCCGGCGGAAAGAAGGTGCGTGGGTGCAACCTGCCTTTTTCTACCTCTGCCGACCCCTTCGAGGACGCTTGTTGGAGGGCGCGAAGATATATCTATAGGTAGGTAAGTTTTTTTTTTTACTCACGATACGATCAAGACGACTTATTTACCGTTTCCAATGATATTCAGCAGAAAATTCCATATCAGTAGAAAATCCACCTACTTATGTATTTCTAATTTTAAAATAACTTTAAGAGACACTGTAGAACGGCCACTTTGAAAAACAATGTGGACGAAGCGAAAGAAATACCTACCTGTGCAAGTAATTTTTTTTTTATAGCACTCGGGTGGCAAACAAGCATGCGGTCCGCCTGATGGTAAGCGGTTACCGCCGCCTATGGACGCTTGCAACACCAGGGGTATCACTCGCGCGTTGCCGACCCTGCAGGAATCTTTTCACACACTGCTTGAAGAACTCCATGCTGTACTCTACAGAGAATTGGCGCTTTACTCTCTCTGCCTACCCCGTTAAGGACTCGGCGTGAGGATATGTACTTATGTAGGTACATACTTTGGATGTACATACTTACACGTACATTTTATTATTGGAAGCGTCTGATTTCTAAGAAATGAATGAAAATAAAAAAAGAAAAGAATGAAAGAAAACATTGACAAAGCAATGATCTTTTCCTGAAGGTCTCTCTCTGCCTACTCCGTAAAGGACCTGGCGTAATGATTTGTATGAGGAATTTTCTGTGGTGTTGTGGTGAAGCGAAGTTAACGGCGGCTAAGCGTAGACCAATCCTTTTTTTGTGTCGCGCGTGCACCTGGCGTGCTCGCGCTCCTATAGAGATATGCTTACTGTGTATGGAGCCCTGGTGTGTGAACTCCAAAATGGACGAGGGTTGGTTGAACTAACCGTTTTTATCTACCTTAATAACTTTTCACACTTATTTTAAACTACTTACTAATACCTAAAGGAATACATTTAATACATACATACATATCGTCACGCCATTAATGGGTAGGCAGAGAGATAGAGCGGCAGTTCCCTCTAGAATTCGCTAGACTCTTTCGCTTCGTCCACATTCATCAGTTTCTTTATACATACTTCCCCTGCATAAATTTTACTTAACTAAATTAATGAAAATAATAGTAAAATTAATTATCACATCATCACGCCGAGTCTCTAACGGGGTAGGCAGAGAGTATAGAGCGCCAGTTCTCTCTAGACTTACATACCTCCTTCGCTTCGTCCACATTCATCAGTCTCTTCATACATAAAATTAATTATTTAATTGAATTGAAGATCATCCATTTTAAAAAGAAAATGTCGACAATTTGCTAGGCTGTGTACCTATCGGAAAGCCTTCATGTCGAATACTGTTCGCCAGTATGGTACTTAAGCTATACTTCCACGTTCGCATATAAGGGGAGGAAGATAACACTACAGGACTGGTTCACCAGTAATTTAGTTATCGGAACTACAGAATGCGATAAATTTATTTTGGAAAAACGTAAGTAAGAGTTAATGCAATTAAAGACAATATAGAACGCAATAAATGTTCTAAGAAACCTATTACATTTTGACACGAAATAGACTGCCTATAAAATAACCTAAATAGTTTAATTTGCAACCATAAAACACGTGCATGGTAAAAAAAAACACGAACAAAAAGTCAGTCACACCGTTACAACACTAAAGAGGTCGAGGCGGTGAAGATAAAGATCCACCTTTGATCACGCGCCACTCGCTGATTGGTCGAGGCGCAAAGAGGGCGGGGCTTTGTAGGCGTTTCCTCTAATATTTAACTCTAAAGGGTTGTACTTAAATCGACTACGTTTTATATCGATAACTTTTTTATTTTTCTCTGTTATATAATTTATGGTGTGGAAGTAAAGAATTCCATTTGGGTTCTGAATGCGGGTGAACGACGGATTATTTTTACGAGCGTTCAATTGATAACTTGTATTTGAGGTTTGACACATGTTCTGATACGGTACATTAGAATTTTAAAAAGCCTAGACTGCACGTACCACAGGTATTTTAACTGTTACCGCCTTCGGTAACAGTTAAAATACCTGTGGTACGTCCAAAACTGTCTCTTAACGTTCCCGTCCTTGAGAGTCCGATCGATTTGATCCAGGTAGTTGGAAGTTGGAACGTGGTCTTCCTCTGCCTCTTCTTGCACACACTTTTGCTTTGTGTATATGTTTCGTCAGAAGTTACGTCCTTACGTAACTATTAAGGCAGACCATAAGAGATCTAAGAAATACTACAAGGGTTGGGATGAAGCGATATTATTGAAATGGCCGCTAAACCACCACCATATTCTAAAACTACAAAAAGGATGACATTTTACTACCACGAGTCTCGAACAGCGGGAGAAATGCTGTCACCAAGCAGTTTTGGATGACAAGGCATAGTAAAGGCAATAAATATACTATATATGGTGTTAAGAGGACCCTGCTTTTTGATACAGGCTTCCTTTACACTAAGAGAGAGCTTAGCTTCGGATTTTTATAAGTTTTGAGATTTTTGCCTTTGAGTATAATGTTGACTATTAGTAAATTTGCGTTGACTGCTTAATAAAAGGCAATTATGATTATAATAGTTGTGTATATAAATATACTAGTAAGTGGGACTTCTGAGGCGGGATAATATGATTGCGAAATTAGCGATGTTTTCTCAAAAAACACCAATTTGAATGTGTAATGTAAAATTATAGTTGACAAATAACCAATTAGCGCGTCCAATATGGATAATGAATGAATTCGCTAAGTTCCAAGTGAAACCCAACACCTCCTAATGAGGGCGCGACGCCGCCATTCATTCGGACAATGACGAGCCGCACTCCGCGCCGGATGCAGGCCACCAAACAGGTTCACTAATAAACGGGATACTTCTAAGAAAAAACTGACCAAGAACCTGCGATCCACTCGTTAATTCAGCGGTTCCGTATACATAGGTATTGAGTTGATTCTTTCTTCCAACATTACAAACACCTAGATGCTTATAAAAGTCTGTAAAATGTCTGTAGTAAAATTTGAAATAAATTTAGGTATAGATGTTCAGGAGAAAAATAATAGTTTAAAATAAATTAAACCCGCCTGGAATTCCTGATACATCACTGGCTGGCTTGGTTCGTCATTGCCGTATTTGTGGTTGAGCCCTCAGAGCCCTGAAAGTCCAGAAGCTCTTAGTTTTTAAAGAGGAGATGTCTTATGATAAGCGAAAACGCTGACTAGTCTGGCGTGCCCCATGCTTGTATCATGTGCACTTGGCACAATTTCGGCTTGAAACCAATTTATCAAAGAATGATTAGGTATTGAAATAGGCTCCAACAGTGAGGATGATGGAATAAATAAAAACCTCGTGATCTTATTATAAATGACAATAGGAACTAAAATAGGTATATTTAGTAAATTCGCGTAAAAACAACGCGCATTCCTTGTCAGCCCGAAAATGCCGCCGCTGTTTACACTCTCAGGGAGGAGTAGAGTACCCTTTCAAATAATTACGGCCGGTTTTATCAAATAAACGGTGGTTAATCAACGACTATTGACCGGAAGAGTACAGTTGCAATGCCGGTACTAAAGCACCATGAAACCCGGGAGGTGTTCTACGGGCGGGATAGCCGTGGGCTACGCCATCTATCCCACTCTCTGGTACAGAAATAAAAAGAGACAGATGCACAGCGACTGCTGTTGAAGGATTTTGTGCTGAAAACGTTGGCGGTCTCGTAATGCAGTTGGCGCGTAGCTACCAGGCGCTCAGCAGTCAGTAGGAGGTTACCTGTCGGGTACTGCCAGAGAGGTGCGGGGGGTGGCGCGGCGGGCGGCGCAGACCACGCCATGGGGGCGGAGCGATCGTCGCACAGCACGTTGGCCACGCCCACCGTCATGGCCGCTTGCGCCGCGTCTGCAACAACAGTGATAATGACGTGCCGTCTGACATGACGCGTGGGATGTGGGACACGCGAGGGATAACTACATGCAATTAATTTATATTGTTAACTTAAAATTGCAAGTCAACGCTTGTTTCAAAACAAATACCAAATGTACATAAAAAATAATAACGATTTCATGGGAACAGTAAGAATACGTAAATTCCTAAAGAGAATTGCTGTTTTCTATAGGTAATTCCCGTAAATAGTAGATATATGTCCTTAATTTGCAGTAAAGTGTTGCATTCATGAGCACATATCCCATTATAAAAGCAATAATGATCCTAAAACCAACGGTTTCTAGCGTATCTTCAAGCGTAGAGGTTAGTCGACGGAGCTAAAAGGCTTCCTAAGCATTGATATTAATAATAATAATCATTTATTATGTAAATGAGTACAGCCTGACCAACCTATTGCACGCTCAAACCCTAGAAATATTAACTTACTAATGAGTTTTACGGTGAAAACATCGTAAAACTCTGTAGTTCTAATACGATGGCATTAATCTCGAAGTGAACGCTTCTGAAAGCTCTCAAACTTAAGTTACCTAGTTTTAATTTGGATCTGATATAACAACAAACCTTAGTATTACAGATATAAACCATTTGTCTTTAGGCTAAGTATAACTTATAACATCTATGACCGATCATAGACCGTCGAAATATAACATCTAACCAAATTAAAAAATCACATCAATTCGATCGAACAATCAAGAATACGTCAAGAAGAAGTCACGTCTTCATACATCGTCGGATTCGAGCACGAATCCGACGATGTATGAAGACTTGAATGTAGATGCAGCGAAAGAGCTCTGTAAATAGAGAAAACAGAGAGAGTCGTCAGCGCTATGTCTTACGTACATACAAACTGCTTTTTCGACCTTCCCTATTCCATATTGTGAGATTTGTAGGGATCTATCTGCCAGAGCAACCGCTTCTTGTGGAGTTATCAGCAGTGCCACCTGGGGTGTACAATCATATCAGGATCATGTCGTAGATGCTTCAGCCATGTTTCTGACAAACCGGGATCGCGTGCAAGATATAGGCACCCTATGGACGCGTCAACGTCAAGAATACATGAGATCGAATTGGTTACTACTACCTTTAATAATATAATATCACTCCACGCCTTCCCACAAGGGTCCCCGGTAGGGAAAGGATAGGTGTGTAGGTATTACCCACTTTCCGCCTGAGTATTTTAAGTGCCAACGTGGCAGATGGCTAGTCCATCGCCGTTTATTAAGCACGATAATATTACGCCTTTGAATTACTTCCCAGATGTATGCAGGTTTCCTTCGATGTTTTCCTTCACCGTAAAGCTCGTGGTGTGACTAATCACTGTACTTAAGTTCAGAAAAACTCATTGCAAACATGCGAACTTTTCGCAGGCAACTGCTCGAACCACTCGGCCACCATGGCATCGTAGTAAATTAGGTAATTAATTAATAGCTTAGCCATTGGCCTGCACAGAAGTAAGTTGGAAATAGCATCAGACGCGCCGACAAGAGCCAGCTCATAAATTTATGGAACCTTAATGAAGCGGGTTGTCTATTGATTCCTTTTTTAAATTCGATTACTAGTCTTTTACGCAAGCGACACACGAACGGCTTCTGTATAATATTTCTGTAGATTCTATAGATAGCCGCTATTTTTCTTTACAAATAGATGAGGTAGTTGGAATTCCGAGAAAAATGACGAGACTAACATACAAGTACATGACCTGTACCTGACCTGTGTGTCCTGACCTGTGTGACTGACCTGACTTAAATATTTTTTTAAGAAATATGCTGTCAATATTAAATATGTTCCTTTAACGTAAAGTGCGTGATTTTACCGTAAATTTTTTCTTGTACAGCCCTATATGTAATTATAAGTTAGTTATTATTAAAAACATTATAACATAAGTTAATAAATAAAACACCTTCATAACTCGTTACCCCGCGGGAGGGTGCCAAGAAGGCTGGCAGCAGTCCCACGCTGTATGGCAATATTGAGCTCGTATGTAATTTGTACCCCATACCATGGTCTGACCTCCTTTCCGCTTTAATAATGTAATGGTAAGTCTGGAAAATTCGACTATTGCTATCGGTTTTCACAGTTTTAACTTATTCCCTAGTAGCAATAGAACCGATTATTAAGGTGCTTGCTTTTGATGCCGATTGTACCAGCGCTATACATTGCGACAATAAAATGTAATTGATATTAATACATTTATTGTTAAATACAGTAATAATTAAGCGGTAAGTCGCAATACGAAACGCCACGATAAGGTCGCGGCGGCCGACCCTCAGCTGACAGAACCGGTTCGACTCCCGGCGCGGCGTGTCAGACATGTGCGTCGTTACTGCACTCCAAAGCATTCATAATCTAATTTACCAGGAATACATACCTCTACCTGACATGGATATATTAGCATTCGTGCAGCCCATTCCAGTATTTAGCATGTAATACATAGTTTGTTTTTTAATGCAGCATTAAGACGCTGAAAACCTTATGGTACTAGTTAGAAAAAAGCATTTCCGCGTACGAAATATGCTTAAACCCTCAGAATACAGAAAGAACCAGAAGCCGTTAACACGCCCAATACTGAAGCGTCAAAAACTACTCTAAAATAGAGTAGTTTTACGCGAACGGGACTAGTCACTCATCGCGCGTGAAGTGCTTCACCGCTGCAAGATTTAATTAAATTATGCCTTCCTGTGTCGTCCCAACGTGTAAAAATTCAGCTGGGCTAAAAAAAAAACAATATGGGATCACATTTCATACGTAAGTAGTGCATTTAGATGTTTTGTTAATTGATAATTGAATAAATTGTTCGGTCTATTATTGTCGTAAATAGTGTTGCCAAATATTGAGAGTTGCAATTTTCCCTAAAATCAAACTTTTATTAGTTATTATATAATTATACGATAACTAGTAAAATATGCGCTATGGCACTCATTAGGGGAGGCCTATGTCCAGCAGTGGACTATTATAAGGCTGATGATGATATTTTTTTTTTTAATCTACTTAACAGCTTACAAATATTTATACAGGGTTAATCACTTAGTCAGCGTGCTTTTAGGGGTATATTCTGTCTGTAAATCAAAACAAACAACTTTTGTTCTGCTACTTACCAGCGGCCTACATTTACACGTTCGTTCATCAATGCCTCTTTTGCTGGCCGCTGTAGTAGTACTAATAACTAATAACCCTGTTTATGTTTAAAATTAGTAGGTAGTAATAATATTTTTAATTACCTATGTTTGGGTTTGTAGCAATCCGATCAGTATGTGGATTTCATTAAAAGTGTGTGTGTAATAGTATATCTGACCTAAACATTTACCCCAAAACGGGTAAGTAATGTCTGAGCTAGCAACATTACGCGGGTGGAGGTGAGACGGGTGCGGGGCGCAAGTTAAGATTTTTGGACACAGCGCGCGGCTTGTAATTAGAGCTCAACGCGGCTTCTGGGTCTTTCTGTATTCTGAGCTTAAACCGTACCAAAATTGCAGAGGTATGAAGAAGTAGTTAAGGAACTAGGAAGGAGGGTAGACCCACACCCACCCACTTCTAGACGGAATGATCGGTGTACCAGGACTGTATAGATAGAGAGTAGTGGCTTATAGGAGTGAAATGGACGTCATCGGTGGCTGGATATTATTATATACGTAATACATAATATTATGTAAGCAATAAAAAATAATTCAATTACTTATAAGACGAGTGAAAAGTAGACATTCGCATTATACACAGTTAGGATTATAATCATCCTTCGCAAAATTATATTTCATTCTTCTTTCGCTATGACGTATGCTTCTCGAACGGAGTTTTTTTGAGAGGCAATAATTATCATACCACAAGGGTCAATACCAATTGTCTCTTAAATTTAGGCGTTTAGGTTCCAATATGATATTTAACTGGCGTGGCGTCTCTTAGCGACTTCAGCGAACTTATCGGCAGGTTTCCTTTGCCTGTTTTTTTTTGTATTGCGATATAGTATCAAAATAAATTAAGCTATGTTTTTAGTACATCAATGATTCCTCATTCACAGACAAGATTTTTTTTAGATTCTAGTTTGATGAATGTACAACGTAGGTATTCATCAAATTGTGTCCACAAAATTAAAAATTTGTAAGCAGCAATTTTTACAATGTCAGACGATACAAATTCCCACAATGAGACGTAATATTGGAGTGGCAGCGACGCAAGGAGGCAAAAAGGAGATTATGAAAGGAAGCACGTGCTGGTATCTCTATCTCACTCTGGCTTGATGCCCCCTCTTTGTCTTTGATGTTTCGACGAAGAGTAGTGTGAAATTAAAGAATTATACGAAATTATTTTATTTCGCTATCCTAAAAAGATTTATATTTTTTCAAATCATCTGTAACCACCAATTAAATCAATACTTTTTAATCATCAGACACGGGTTTCAATAACAAACTCGCAAAAGAAATAGTAATCAATTTCGCAGCGAAGCAATGCTATTCACATGATTACACATTTACCCAAATGTGTAATCATGTAAATACATAAGAACTATTATCTGATTAGACAGATTGTACATAGAGAGACCGAAGATAAATATATGTCGAGCACTTAGTTAAATTTATTTGTATATTCTGCGCGTCAAACTACTCTGTGTAATGCGTCGGTTGACCTTCACCTCGGCCTCTCACTCTATCTACTGCATTCCAAACATAAGACTGTCTCGCTCCCACCTTAGTACGTCAACGCTACCGTACAGCTCCTCGTAGCCGCTGCGCGCCTAGTATCACGCGCGCTGAAGAAAAGGGTTTATCCGACGCCGAGTGGACCCGGATGCAACTCAGGATTTTCCGACCAAACCGATATTTTGAGTTTTCGTGAAAATCTATTTGCAATTTGCATGAGTCACATAATAAAAAAATATTATAATAATAAAAGAAAAAAAAAACCTATCAATCATTTAATTGCAATTTTATATTAAATCAATGTCTTCTTCTACTTTGGACTTTTATTTCGTGAAATACATTGCATGAAGATTCCATTCGACACTTTTTGCACTAGGAAATCTAGGCCAATGAATAGTCTCTATTCTAGAACTAAAATAGCTATACGGTCGCGTTGCATGGTGCGTAGTGAAGCGTATCGTAAAATAGAACAACTCGACGGACGACACAGCAACGCGGCGCGCGGGACAGTCTATTTCTATCGACGTCGCAAGTACAGTTTGTGATAACGCAGCTAATTAACTTTTAAATAAAAATATTGCTCAATATAACAAAAGATAATATAGCTATTATTCTGCCTACATACGTAGATATTTTACAATAAATTTATTGTATGTAAAACACGTTGCACAAATAACATTAATCTTAATTAACCTCTTTTTATTTAAACGTGAAATAACAATAATATGTTCAACAAAAAATCCACTTGAGTTACTAATCTAGCAATATCTGAAATTACATTTAATATGTAAATAAATGTCAACATGCACTCTGTAATAGCAAAGTCAACAATATTTTTCACAAACATTATGAGATAGGGTGAGCGGAACCCTCGTCACCCCTAAAATAATAGCGACTCGTGCAAATATGAACAGTTTTACATGTAGTTATAGGACACAAATTCCTTTGAGAATGGTGAAACCAATTGAATGAGTGAGCTTCATTTATGAAATTTAGGCATGCATTTACGGAATTGAAGTCTACAGCGCGGTGCGAATTTATGGTACGGCTAGGGACATTTTAACTACAACT
>JACCPG010010554.1:0-64348 GCA_016069955.1 Drepana arcuata | reverse complement strand
CTTTCACTGGCAGATAGCTGATGTTATCTACCTATATTTTAGAAACTGAATATTTTTTTTTTTTAATTAAAAAAAATCTACGTGGACGAAGTCGCGGGTGTGAGAGCAGTGGGTGTGAGAGCCAATGTGGTGGTGGTGTCGTGCAGATAATCCTGGGCTGGGTGGGCGACTGGCAGTCGGTGAACCCGGTGGTGGTGTACGCCGTGTGCATGGTGCTGTGTGGGCTGGTCACGCTGGTCATGCCGCTGCTGTCGCAGTACGCCGCTATGGCGGGCGCGGCCGGGGCCTTCGGCGCCTTCATCGCCGCCAACTACTCTCTCACCAGCATCATCCTCGTCGACCAGATCACGCTCGAGAAGTTCACCAACGCCTACGGCCTGCTGCTGCTCATACAGGGCGTGGCCAACCTCGTCGGCCCGCCGCTGGCCGGTAAGAGACGATGATCATCTCGTTAACGTGGGCAGGATTCCTAATTTGGCATCCATTTTTGGTTTTGGCTTTCAAGAAAATTTTCACTTAGAAAATTTGTCTGTAATCGGTACATCGAAATATTAAAATCATAAAGAGACGAAAGCAGTTGAAATGAAAAAGTGTTTAATTGTAAAGATGAAGAAAATTACGTGGAAGAGGCAGAGGTAGACTAGAGGTAGGAGGTAGAGGTACTACTAAACTAAGGGATCACCGAGAGTAGTCGAAACTCGAAACCGCATTTGTGAAGAGACTGATAAATGAGGATGAAGCGAATGATGTCGGAAGTTCTTCTCTATGGCCCCGTTTGTATGTACATGTATAGTACAGATGTATATGCACATTCCAGGTTGGCTGTACGACGTGACGGGCTCGTACGACCTGTCGTTCTACCTGTCGGGCGCCTTCATCGGCCTTTCAGGCATTATCTTGGTGGCCGTGCCGCAGCGCCCCGCGCGCCGCCCCAAGCGCAGCTCGCCCCCCTCTCCCCGCTCGCCCCCCTCGCCCCGCTCGCCCCGCTCGCCCCCCGCGGCGCTCTCGCCCCTCTCGCCCCCCGCGCCACCGGCTACGGAGCTGTCCAACGGGCACCTCAACCTCAAGCACAACGGTATGCTCATTGTCTAGATGTTATTGAGTCATAAAACTGGAATCATGACAGAAGTTGTTCGGCGCGTTATGATAGCCGTTATGTCGTCCTACAATAGTTGGTAGATTTATAATAATTAATGAATATTTTTATAACTGAGCTACTGGTGAGTCGTAGTTATTAAATTATTTTGAATTAAAACCCATTACCGTATGACAAAAATATACATTAAATGTAACAAAAAAATTCTACCAAAACTTCAAAACGGTCATCGTAACGTGCCCTGAATTTAGTCCAATTAAATCCACATCAGTACCTTAATAATAGCCATTCTTTTGAACTGATTGGGTGAGGTTGATAGAGGTGACTCGGAAATATCGATGTATAATTGCTTTGTCTCTTAGAGGCTATTTCTTAATGGCCATTTGAGATAAGCCAATGACTTGTTAGTATGAAAAATATTTTATCGTAAGTTGTGACATGTACCAAACAAAATATCTACGACGATATTGTGTTAGGTAGCGTCTGGACGTATCTACTGTGCGTTGTTGATCAATGTGAGTATTCCTAATTGATACATTGTGTGATCATTTGACAACGTTTTAGCTAGTATGTACTTGTAGGTAGAGTTTTTACGTAATAATATACTAAGATTGTCGGTGAAATCGTGTTGTAATACCTCTGCCTACCCTTGTGGGATGGCACTAAATATTAAGATTGTGATTGAATTTAGCGACTTTTATTGATTGTCACTTAGATACAAGCTATTTGCGTGGGTTCTCTCCATGTTGTGTGATGGTAGTGTAGGTAGTTGAAAAAAATACCCATCTGTTCAAGATGACGAGAGAATGTTCCTCTGACATAGTAAGATCACATAGACATATAGACTAAATCATGTGATATATGAAGACAACATTAGAATTTTTATATAATTACTATGTAGTTGAACTAATATCCAATTTATACAAGTAAGTGTTGTAAGTAAATCGTGTTAATGTCACATACAGCTTGTCCTCCAACTTTGTATCTAAAGTAATGATAATGTGTAACTCGTTAATTCGAGGGATAGACGTTTTATTAGTGGTTATATCGGATTTTATAATTATATATTGTTTTCTTTTTCACTATTAACGACGTTGAAATCAACTCAAATGAGCTATATTCCCTTGAAAGCGATGTCAAACCAACAGGCTAAGACAAAATGATTTTCTGCTAGCGTTCACGCTATCCGATACAAAGTTTAGGTATCGGATATCATGAACATTTACAGGGAACTATTTTATCTAGAGCAGTTTGTATAGAACGATTTAGGCCGACGCAATAGGAGCGTTATTGCCTGGGAGTAATGATTATCCAGTAATCAAGACTGCCTCAAGTTAAACATCAATCAGTGAATAAAGATCTTCCCGTAGCGTAGTTTGTAAGTAGATAATACAGCTTGGTCGACTTCCTTTGTTGGTGGCGAAATGTACTTTATCACTTTTGCATTACGGTTCTATTTTGTATATTTTCGAGCTGTGTGTTAGGTTGTTTGGTTCTTAACTTCAGCTTCAGTTTGACCTGATAATTCAATGATACTCTTGTTGTATGAATACAACAGTTGCTTTCGGACCACAAAGGAATTCACAAGCTCAAGTTATATTTCTAAAGTTTTCGTAGAGTACCTATGGATATAAATAATTTATATTTCGTAATAATATTTTATATTTAATAGGTTAATCGGATTAAAGTTCGTAAGTTCAATTTCGTATGTGTAAAGAACAACAAATCATGATGTCATTATTATTATATACCAAAAAATTGCGTAGGATTGTTTGAATTTTTCAGTAGATTTGTAGGTAACGTAGAGTATTTGAATTGGTAAGCTCTTTTTGTATTGTCGCTCTTCGTTTTATCTTTTATCAATACCAAATATTGTGTATTTTTTAAGTCAATACACATTTTCTCCTACTAATTTGTATAAATTAATACGTAATCTGGTCTAGTTGCTACATAGTCCTTTATGTACTGTCCTGTACTTTAGATGCCTTTAAGTATTATTGATCTTATAAGAGGCGTAATGTTTAATCATACAAAATCTGAACCGCTTCTACAATAAGCAAATATAGCCTGGCACGTGACTAAACGTGTCTGAAACGTTCCTCAATCAATTTACATCAATGAAGGCGACTTGTTACAATTGCATGAATAATTTTGTGCTATTTTATATATATTTTTCTTTGTAGTGTTGGCCTGTGAATGATGTTCGTTTAATTTATATTTTTTATTGTGCTCTTTATTTGATAGAAACTGATTATTTAACTCTCCATGTGGGAATTGTGTGACCGCAGAAAAAGATTTGTGATATTTAATTGTGTAGTATAATAATCAGGTTACTTGTCATCGAACGTGGACGCGCGCGTTTACACATATACGGCCACATGCGGCAGTGACCATTTTAGTGCATTCTTGCCAAATATGTTTTATTCAAAATGCAGTTATATTGAATTAATTTTAATTTGTGTATTAGTAATAAATGTGGGAATTGAACCTTCACAATTAACCTATCAATGTTCTCGCAATTAATATCGCCATAGGGCAAGATCGATTATTTGGTTTTTGGCGACTTCAAGCATTAAAGTGTCACTGACACCGAGTTAAGATGTTATTGAAATACGAATTTATATGACTTTGTTTTACTGCTATTATTTTACTACGACTTTACTTTTGACTTTACTTTTATACGAACTTATAATTTAAAGAAGGCTTAAAAAAGTATTCTAACGGGACTAGGCAAGAATATGTATTTTTGGCCCTTCATCGATATCTTAAGACATCGTCAAAATATCAAAACTTAATCGCACGTTAATTTAAAATCTCTAACTGGTAAGATTAAACAGCCTTAAGATCCCCTCACGAACTCTCGCCATGAGTGTATAGTGCGGTTCTATGTTCCCACGTAACGTTTAGATGCAAAATGCGTGAGCAATAAAACGTCGCCGACGTGATTACAACGGGTATCCTAATGTATTATGACTATTGTGCACTGTAGTGTATGTTTCCCTAGTAAAGTTATTTTACTATTTATTTTGCGTTGTTTCATTTGTTTCCTTTATTTTCAGACTTATAAAATAGTTATATAGGATATACGCCTTCCTATAAGAAGAGTCTCCGAAGGGTTAGGCAGAAGTGTATAGGTAGTACCCACACAGCCACTTTCCGCCAGAGATATATTTTAAGTGCCAAGTGTCCATCGCCGTAACTCAAGCACGACTATACATATTCTTCATACATGCAAGTAATTTCCACATTTTTTACATGCTTTGACTGCCGTGGTAGCCGAGTGGTCCGAGTAGTCTCCTGCAAAGATAACATGGTCGAATCTCGACACACTACTTTGACGGCGAAGGAAAACTTGTAGAGGAAATCTAAATGTTTGAGGAGAAGTTCAACGATTTATGAATAGTAGAGCTGAATCCCTCACTCACGTCAGCCGTGGTGGATGAGTGGTTTGAGTAGCCTACAACACAAAGATTGCAAGTTTAATCCCGACTGTGACAATTATTATTTCTGGACGTAAACGCAGTGATTAGTCACACCACAAGCTTTACGGTGAGAAATTCAAGGGCGTATGTATAGTCGTGCTTGAGTAACGGCTGTGGACTCGCCATCTGTCACGTTGGCACCTAAAATATTCCTATATCTGGCGGAATGTGGGTGTGCGTGTACTACCTTCAAACCTCTACCTTCGGGGGCCCTTGTCGCAAGGCGCCAAGCTATATAAGATATATACCTATATAGCAAAGATTTATAAGCTTGTGTTGTTTTCTTTGTACATTAAATGTTTGACTTTTGTTGTTTCAAAAGTATAGGGCCAATGAGTGAAGCAATAATACAATAGTTTGTGTGTCGTAGCTTGCAACATTATACAGATGTATATTTACAGTAGTACCGTAGAAGGATAACAATTGTGATATCAAATGTATTTAACTATTGACTCATAATTATATTTATAGAATTGACTACTTATAGGCGTAGTTAAGATTACCTGTCTTGTTAAAGCACTGTCATGTTCATATTACAATTTTTACATAAAATTACTATATTCAAATGTTACTAGATTTTAAAAAGATTCATAAATTAGAATACTGCGCCTTTAGATGAGATCCTAGCGTTAGCATTAGCTAAGTTAGCGTTCACACTATCAGATATTGATAATTTAAATGAAATATAATACTTTGCTAATAAATATAATAAGCTGCGGTAGTTCCGTAGCCATACAAATGTATCAACTCGTTAAATTTAAGATGCCTTATAATGGTCTGTCACTCTACAAAGCATTAAACTAAGCCATCTTTCGGTTTGCATTGTTCGGTTTTTAAAACTACCCAAAATTTTAATGATTTCTCATCAATACATAGTTATACAGGAGATTCGAGATTATTATGCACAGTTTCATATTGTATTACCCAAGGAGGGAAAGTAGTTATCATGAACAAAGTTCCTTGTAAAACACCAGCGGCGAAAAATCGTGGCATAAAGGACCTGTGACGCACGCGCATCCATCCATAGACTACTCTTCAAATCAAATACTAGAGCCGCGCATAAGTCGATAAATGGCGGCTGGATAAAAAGACAAGATCAAGGCGCGCACCGCCGGTATTGCCAGGTTAAGTGTCAAAAGTTCCCGGAACTCACGTTACGAAAGCCTAAAAAAAAGCGCACGCCACTCCGCCCTATCCCGTGATTAACATTGGTTTGTTTATCTAATCTTTGCGGTGCGTGTAGTATGTTTTTTTTTTTTTTTTTATACAACAAGAGTGGCAAACAAGCATACGGCCCACCTGGGAAACGGTTACCGTAGCCTATTTACGCTCACGATACCGAAGTATCACTTGCGTGTCGCCACTCTGTGTTCGGAGAGTTATAGTGTGTTGGCAGCGTAAGGTTTAATCCCCCTGCTTCCAACACAATGTAACAATCCTCCCCCTCCCCAAGGAGCTCATTACTGGAAACCTTATTCACCGCGTAGGAACACAACACAATAAATTGTGTTATTTGGCTACGGACTTCTATAAGGTGGAGGTCCTGCCCCAGTCGGGCAGCTCCAAATTCGAACGGGAAACCCGTTATGCCCTACCTCTCTTGTTATGTTATGTTATGTCTATATTGTTAAATATTCAAGCGGAAAATTAAATTGATATATATTTTAGTATGACAGTAAAATCGAATCAAGAGTCGTTGAACAATGTTATTGGCTGAGATTGTTAGCTAATTGTCCAGTGAGCTTATTGCCGTTTTACAAGTAACTCTGATTATGAATTTAACGGGTACAGCTTGTTCTGTATAGTTCTATGATTTTGATTTTGACATCTACACCTAACTTTTTTGGCTTCTGCTTCCAGGTCGATATTCAAAATTTTGAGATCCAAGTTTAGACAACCCGTTACTCTTATAGGTAGTTAAGATTTATCATATGTAGGTTTTATTAATATTGTTTAAACTAATAAAACACTACAATTATAAACGTTTTACCATTACCATTATTATCTTATTAATAAGCAATAACAATGTAACGTGTCTAAGATAATTTAATAAGTTTAACAAATTGCAGGTTCTTATATTTATGATCAATTCTATGTACATACATGTAGGTATATTTTACGAAAAAACATAATGACGTCTAATTTCTTTGACACTGTCAAAACTGATTATCGAGGTTAATAATAATCTGTGGAGTGCATTCGCGCGCTGTACATAAACATGTTAAAAGTTTGAATGTAAATATTTATTGAAGCTCTTTAAATGAGATGCATCCAGGCAACCGTATGTATTTGTTGAATCTTTATTCAATAAGTACACTCTACACTCTAATATGTAGTAATGGTGTGAATAATGAATGAAGTTTCGATTTCGTGTCGATGGCGCTGCGTAGTGTTCCTTGCGATGCGAGTTGTGACTAGTGTTTAAGCTTCAGTCTACCTGTTGGTTTAGAAAACCGATAGGACTATTAGCTTGTGCCATCCACGAACTCGCGCCCCGCTATTCTTCTCTACAGTTTATAGTGTAGGTAAGTGTGCGTGCAACCTTCCCTTCCAATAATGTTTGAGTATTATCGGGATACACTGATTTACCTATGAGTGCACACACACACACTACAATTAATAGACTCGGCTCGGGTTATACTCTCCGCATCCCAAGACCTATTCGACTAGAAATTGGTGGGGCGCGTCTTCGAGGATGGCACTATCTATCTATTAACTAGTACAGGATATATATGCAACGCATTTTTGAGGCCATCGTTACCAACGCACATTTAAAACATAGTGTAATAGGTACATAAGCATACATAGTTTAATATGTACGTAAGAGGTTACATATTTTGAGTGAATCAAACAATGATGTTGGATATTTACATCGATAAATTTGTTTATTAAATTGTAGATAACATCTTTTCTTAATTTAATTTTTAATCAGTTCATTATTAAAGCTTTATTTATAAAACTTTAGAATGGAAGACGCGCGCTAGACTAGTACCTACGGTGGTGTTGATAATGTCATAAATACCTCATAACCTCGGTGAGGCCTTCTCAAGACGGTTTGTGTGCCCTTATATAAGGAATTAATTATGTTTAATTATAAATTATTATATTTAGCTTGAACTACGCGTTTCATTTCTCTCCTAGATGCATGTTGAAGATTGTTCCTAACTTTTAACAACTAACTAACTACAACTAATTATTTATCGCTATTCCACTTACAATAATATCATAATACATAACATCAGGGTATACAGTGGACAGCACAGCAACTTAGGAGCTGCACTGATGAACAATGGCTGCATATCCAGCATCTCTTTGAGTTCCGGGGACATTTGCTGCTCAACCCACAATGGTGATACTTCTGTTGATCAGCAAACACAGCTAACCTCACCACCTGAGCGGTACGAACCTAGGCTTAGAGCGTTGCTGGTTCACGAGCTAGGGAGTAGTGCTGGACTGGAGTTGAAATCACATGACACTTATGCCTATCATGCGTTTGGCGTTAGCGAGTTAACGCTACCTATAGATAGTGCCATCCACGAAGACGCGCCCCACTATTATTCTTCATAGTTTATAGTGTAAGTGTGCAACCTTCCACAAATGTTTGAGTATTATCGATACACACGATTACCTATGAGTGCACATGCACGCTACAATTATAATAGACTCGGGTCATACTCCCCGCATCCTGCGAACCCTTTGACCGGAATTTGGTGGGGCGCGTCTACGTGGATGGCACTATCTATACGACATTTAATTGTGAGATTTTTTGTTCTAAGGAAATCTGAGTAAGGCATGGCGTTGTGTTACCAATACTGATTACAGACTTACCTATGCTTCTTTTAGATTTCTTGAATTAACAAAAGCACAAGCCTGGTGGTAAGCTGTTACTCAGGCCCATCTTAGAGTTATCACACGCTCGTTGTAGGTTGGTTGGGTGAAGTGGTCGTGCTAGCATAGCAGATTTACTCTCTCCGCCGATTAGCTCTGCGGAATTCGGAGTCTAATTCCTTGAGGAGTTGTCCTCACCGCAAGAATACAACACTTCCTATGAGCAGTGCCATTTGTCTGCGATCTTCCCGTAAGGTGACGGTAGTGATCCAGGCACACAACTCCAATTTGAACTGGATATGTCATGTGTTGTGCCCTACTTCTATTTAACTGCTCGTTTAGCTCCATGAGATCACCATTAGGGTTGCGATGGTCAGCATAATTGTCCATATTTACTTGTATAGGGTACTCAAGATTTATTGCTAAAATAAATGGCAGGAGTACTTCGATGAGAGATCTAAAGAAAGACAAATTTGGTATCGAACTCTATTATATATCCAGCCTCAATTGTCAACACTTCATGGATCGATCACAGTCACACAGACCGGAATACTATTGTCACAACACTCCACCTGCGGTCATATTCCATCGAATAACTTAGCTTTTTTAATGAAAAAGGTTCCTAATACATGTATTACGTCTGTGACGATTTATATCACATCCTGATGGAATGTGACCAGAACAAAGATGTCAGAAGAACTGTGATTGGATGTACCCAGGATGTGGGTCTGTGTAACAGCATCCTGGCGAACCCTAATTCTGATGAATTAAGAGGTTTATTAAAGTTATATAAGCGTAGATTTGAATAACTTTTACATTAAGGTGACCTCACGGAGTGGCATAGTCGCTGTGCGACAAACCACTTTAAATAAAGAGAAAAAAAACTTCTATTTCCACTCCAAGTGGTTGGTTTTGACCAACATTGTGATCATCAGTCTGACAGCCCCTTATAATATTGTAGCATCTCTGTTCAGACATGTGCCCTTTCACGCCATCCCAGAAGGGTCTCCGAAGGGTTCAGAGGTGTTATAACACCCTCTTTTCCCCGGCGTTATATTAAGGTATCAACGTGTCAGTTTGTCCGTCGCTTTTTGTAAAGCACTAGCTGTCCCGCCCAGCTTCACCCGGGTGAAAAAGTAAAATTTCCTGAAACACGATCGCAGTACAGCACACCTATCGGGTCCAATTGTGATGTAAGCTCTCCTATCTTTTAAGTTGGATCAAACTGCACATAGTGTGCAAATTTGATTGAAATCGGTTAAGTAGCTTAGGAGCCCATCGCGGACAAACAACGTGACACGTAATTTATATATATTAAGATGGGAAATATATGGCAAAATATGTCTACTTAAACATCATGAAGGATTGCATGATGTGTTTGTTCACCGTATAGATCGTGATGTGATACCTATTATATAAAATGCTGATATTTGATTGGGAAAAGTTTAATTCAGTCCGATAACGAATGTATATATTCTCATTTCCACGCCAGTGGGCTGACGCCCGAAAAGCAATCTAAAAGTTTAACCTTTTCATTGTAATTTATTTTTAATTTTCTACAGTAACGTAAACCTACGCTTCTGGGGAAATTTTACTAGGGTGGGAGATATGAGAAATATTGAAATGGTAATAATTAATAGGGCACAGTTTGGATGTATGATGTGCCCAAATTGCACACGTATTTATAATTATCTATTAGTAGACCAATGAGTGTGTGAGATTTTCAATGTATTAAATTACACTTTGAGCCGTAATGGCCTAGTGGTGCGAGTAGTTGCTTTCAACACAAAGATTGCGAGTTCGAATCCTGACTGTACCCATGAGTTTTTGAACTAAAATACAGATTAGTCACACCACGAGCAAAGAAAAGAACGTTTGAGAAAAAAAATTACCGCTTGTGTCAAAAACTTTGAACAAAAGCAAGATTTGTCTGTTAAAAAGAGTTGTAGTACGAGACAGGGATATTTTGGGGCAAATTACGACTTGTACTTATTCTTTGATAGGCAATGTATTCTATGATATCTACCTACGGAATATAAATATATGTATGTCACGACTAATAACAGTACGTACTAAGTTCCAGTTATCGTGAGATAGTAAAAATAGCGGCCCACATGGGGATGATTTCACAAACCAATTCAATGTTACACTCCAATTAACATTACAGCTCCGCCCCAATCGAGCGAGTCGTTCCCAGTCCGTTTGCACGGAATACATTGCGACTGCCATTTTTTATATCGAGGAAAATCCTAACAGAAACTCGTATACAGAGAATATTGTAATCACGTCCGCCGAAGACTCAATCGGTTGGCAAGATCAAATTGAATACGTCAATACAAGCGCGCAGTGTTTTCAACTAGGCTAATTTGCTCCGACCGAATCACTTTTACTTTGCGCGCCGTCATACTGTCTTGCAACATTAAGATTCAGATATTATTTCAAATCCTTTATATATAAATATAACGCTCAAGAGTCACGGAAGAGGCATATTTCTCACGTATACAACACCCTCTTCAGCAGAAATATTTTCCGTACCAGCGTGGCGATGGCGAGTCCACTGATGTTTAACTTCAAGCCTGACTTCTTTTCTTTTTATACCACAGGGGTGGCCAGGATGCGGCCCGTCTGATGGTTAGCGGCGTTTGCAATGCCTGGGATATCACCCGAGCGTTGCCAACCTTGTAGGAATCTTTTTACACCCTTCTTGATGAACTCTATATACGCCTTCGATAATTGTTCAATGTGTTCATGCTTAGCACTGACGTTTCCTTCATGTAAAGCTTGCAGTGTGATTAATCCTTTTTAGATTATGGCATGAATTCGCCTTTCAAAAGGTTCTCAAGTTAATGACATATCGATCTAACCTGACTATGAATGCATTCATAGTCAGGTAGATTATTAATGTATAAGTTTTCATAATTGTATGCAATTACTTGTCCTCATTCTAGAAAACTCGCTCTTATTTATCTGCCTATTGACTGGGTATGTATGTATGTAGGTACCCTAATAAGCATTGTAAAATTAACTAAGCTTAATCAATTTCATGGTATTGAACTATACAAAGAGTTTTTTATCTTTAGATATGACAACTCAACTTTTGTTCTATGCCAAACCAATAAAGCATTATTGTTTTAATTTGGATTGATAGCTATGATACGATTCTCGTTTGTTTTTTAATCAGCTCAATTCGTTTTTGGGGCACTATTTCTTAGAATAATACATTTTCTGCTTCCTTGTAAGCCTTTCGTCAAATGCAAAAGTACCTAAAACCTATTAACATTTTTACAACGGTACCGTAGTACCGGCATAGAAGATTGGGAGCGTACGAACGATATTATTCGGGAAAACACATTGATATGCGGACGAGCCACGACAAAACATATGCAACTCCCAGCCAGTCAGAATACAGCTGTTGTTTTATTAATACGAGACATTTCGCGGCGCACATTCCCTCACCCAAAGATCTAACGTGAACTTTTTGGTTTTACTTCTGACTAATGAGGACATCCTTCTTAAATTAGTTTTGGTTATATGTATAACAATATGAAGGAGACCTAATTTAACATACATACATATATGAGTCTCTCTCATGAGGTATAGGGAGGTCAAAGAGTATGCGCTGGACTGCTCCTGAATTGCATCTGAGACTCTGACAAGAGGGCATCTCTTAAATGTATATTTATATATATATCTTAAATGTATTATAATTATTATAATCTTTTTAGGAGACTGCATAAATATGTATTTACCAAAACTAATTACGCATTTGTCCTCCTTTGTAAATCATAATTTATAATTCACAATAATTGGGATTGATTAAAAGTTAATTCCGGATGAGTAATATACGAATGTCATTGTATTCCGGGGTCGAAAACGCCCGAGGACCGCGTTCCTCATGCATGTGCTATAAAAAGAACCATAATATTTACGGTCCATGCATGAAAAGATACTAATTAAATGTATACGTTGCCATTTACAGCCGGCCATTAAACGTTTTATATATGTACGTAGATGCTTAGTATTTTACAAATGCGGGTCCACGTTAAAGACTGAACACACCTGAGCAATCGGTAAAGCGAGAACGCTATTATGTCAATTTGAAACTCCGACTAGCGTGCCAAGATGTCTAGTCGCTTCGGTGTGGAATGAGGCTTAATTAAAAAGCAACAGTTCTTTTTCGTATCGCATTTGGCAAGGCTCGCCTCTGGCTGTGACAGGGCGGAATTAAATCTCACTCGTTGGTACTTATTAAATGCGTCTAAAAACTGCGCTTTTGCCACACAATAGGTAATCTGGAGAAGCCAGGCTGTGGAGGAAGGCATGAGAATTTAGATATTAATTTCGCCTTTTAACTACGCTCCTTCACAAATACATATATCGTTGATTATGACGTCTTTTGCCCTAATAACGAAACATATGTACGTCTGAACAGTTATTCAAAGACAAAGGTCGTGCTTGAGAATCGGAGACGTACACGCCACCGTGCTATATATTTTCATGAAAACAGAAAGAAATACAAATCTTCGGCAAAAGATGTAGAAGAAAAGTATCTAGGATCAAGTTGCGCAGTACTAAATATACACTCAGAATACTCGAAACCAGTGAGAATGTATGACAAAGGAAATTTATGTGAAACAAAAGAGTATATATGTAAGTCTAGAGAGAACTGGCGCTCTATACACTCTGCCTACCCCGTTAGGGCCTCGGCGTGATGATAGGTATGCATATCTGACTTACAGACACATTTTGATTAATTACTAATCGTCATATTTTTTTGAATTAATATCATAATAAAATATTTAAAAACGTTTCAAAAAGCGTCCTGGTTTAAAATTATGTTCAACTATCTGTACCCTGCTAAGCTTCGCTGTGGATATGTGACTGATGCAAAAAATAGATAAAAACAATCCTTGATGCGGATTATATATCATGCTAAAACTTCAGCTCGATCGGTGCAGAACTTTTTGAGTTTTTGAAGCGTACACAAACCAACATAACATTTTTATATATGTTCGCGTTCATTTGTAACTTGTGCCATCGCAACCCGCGTTAATATAAAGAGCCGTATTATTAAATTAATTTCCGGATGTGTCGCGGGATTCGCGATATGAAATACGGGATCGCGGTGAGCGAGATAATATTGTTTGTTTTGCCGCCCGCACGTATCACGTCGCATACAAAATGACACAATTAAAGGGCTTATTAGTTTATAGTGTGTGAATTGAAACAAAGCTTTGTTACAATCGCATATCGTTATTGTGTTTCTCCATCCTGTTTTTTAATGGTGCGTTCAATATGTGTATTTTTGAATGAGACAATACAAATTAATTATGAATAATTTGCGAAACTTGAGGTCGCGGGTTCGATTCCCGCTGAGGGCAGACATTTTGTGTGATGAGCGAGTGAACTTTAGTCTTGGATGTCCGATACATCTATGTATATATATCAATCTAAATATGTAAATATACCATCGTCTAGTTACCATAACACAAGTTTTGCTTAATTTGGGGCTTTGTCAATTTGAGGGGAATTGTACCAAGGTATTTATTTTATTTAACGTTTGCGTATATAATTTTAGGTGAAATTTTGGTAGACGCAACCCCTTTCTAGATTCAGCCCCCGGGTGGGCACCGCCACGGGTCCCGTGTCACCCGCACAATGGCTTTGCGTACAAGCAGGCTCCTGACCTGGGACCTGGCCGCGGGAATAAACATAGAACTCATTATATTGTTGCAGCTTGTACGCCCACGGCACAATCTTCACTTATTCCTGCTTCTAACCTAACTGAGGTCAGAATAATGATTAGGTGGTACCATTGACCAGGATTAGGTACAAACGATAGCTTTACTCCAGAAGGAATTATGTAGGTACATTCATATGTATCGTACATACTTTGACATTTATAATTCTGTTACATATTATAATTCTTTTCTATTTGAGCCGTGGTGGCCGAGTGGTTCGAGCAGTTGCCTGCGACACAAAGGTCGCAAGTTCGAATCCCGACTGTACCAATGAGTTTTTCTGAACTTAAGTACAGTGATCAGTCACACCACGAGCTTTACGGTGAAGGAAAACATCGAGAGGAAACCTGCATACGTCTGAGAAGAAATTCAAAGGCGTATGTATAGTCGTGCTTGAGTAACGGCGATGGACTCGCCATCTGTCACGTTGGCACCTAATATACCTCTGGCGGAAAGTGGGTGTGTGGGTATACCTATACACCTCTGCCTACCCCTTCGGGGACCCTTGTGGGAAGGCGTGAGGATATTATTATTATTTATTACTTATACGCTCATATTAATGGTATAGCATCAACCTTGCAGATCGCTCTCTATTTGAGTACCAACAATGGACCGAGACTATTCATACGACAACTTTTCGAATTACGCCAAATTACCATCGTTTACAGTTGAACTAGCTAAAAGGTTCGCACCATTGTCAGGCGTGCCGTAGTTAAGAAAAATAATGCTGTAAAGTTTCCAACTTGGCACATAAATTGGTACGGATCTCCGCGTTGGTAGCTTAGATACATGGTCTATATGTAGGTATATTGTTTTTTTACCATATATGGTAGTGGTGGCCGAGCAGTTGCCTGCGACGCAAAGGTCGCAAGTTCGAATCCCGACTGTACCAATGAGTTTTTCTGAACTTTAGTACAGTGTTTTTTTTTATAGCACATGGGTGACAAACAAGCATGCGGTCCGCCTGATGGTAAGCGGTTACCGCCGCCTATGGACGCTTGCAACACCAGGGGTATCACTCGCGCGCTGCCGACCCTGCAGGAATCTTTTCACACCCTTCTTGAAGAACTCCATGCTGTACTCTCCAGGGAATACCTCAACGGGGAGCTCATTCCACAGCCTGAGCGTTCGCGGAAGGAAACTCCTTTGGAAGCGCGCAGTGCGAGACCTTTGTGGTTCCAAGGTATGGGGAGTATGATTAGTCACACCACGAGCTTTACGGTGAAGGTAAACATCGAGAGGAAACCTGCATACGTCTGAGAAGACATTCAAAGGCGTATGTATAGTCGTGCTGGAGTAACGGCGATGGACTCGCCATCTGTCACGTTGGCACCTAATATACCTCTGGCGGAAAGTGGGTGTGTGAGTATTACCTATACACCTCTGCCTACCCCTTCGGGGACCCTTGTGGGAAGGCGTGAGGTATAAAAAAAATAACTGACTAAAAAAAGCTAAATTATTGTTGTCCCACTACTGCCTCAAATTCTACTTCTTTATAGAGTTCCGGTAACCTTATTCACCGCAGGTACTACAGGCGCGACACTATTGACGACCGTCTGGCCTAGTGATAAAAGTTTCGAAGATTGAGTTCGCGGGTTCGATTCCTACTGTTCTAATGTTGTAATTGTGTTCTTCACAAAAGAGTTTTTGCAGTATATAGTTTTGGATGTCCTATGTATTTTGTACACATGTATCTATCTATCTATATATTATTACCACACCATCAACCAAATAGCCGGGTCCATCGACATATTCTCCTGTTCCCTGAGTGAATTCACTAAAATGTCATTATATGTCATCTGCTATCAGTAGAAAATTATTGCTACTCTATTGCATTGGGTGTTACCTGTATTAATAGAAGTAAGCTTGTGTCTAAATAAATAAATACATTATTATTGTAGTGAGTGGTGGCCGATTGGTTGAATAGTTGCCTGTAACACAAAGATTGTGAGTTCGAATCATGACTTAATTTATGATATTGCATTTGCATTGCATATATAGATATGCAATGATTAATCACACCGCTGAAGAAGGAAAACATTAGGGGGCCATCTGAATACATTCGAGAAGAAATTCAAAGACGTACAGTCGTGTTTTAGAAAGTGAGTGTGTAATTCCTACACACCGAACCTTTTGGAGACCCTTGTGGGAATATATACATGCGTATTATTGCCTAGTTACCATAGTACAAGCTTAGCCTTGTTTTTATTTGGTCGTGTGCAAATTTGTGCGGCATTATCCCATGATAGTTACGTATGAACTACTCTGAAGCAGTAAAATATAGTAGCCATGTTCTCTAAGCTACTACCCCAGGAGGGTTTTGCCCTCCTTCTTTTTCCTCCGTCCTTTTAACCCCTTCTCTTAAATTATCACAATAAATTTGGTATACCAGCCATAAACAATGATTAATTGTTTACACTAAACAAACTATTACTACGAATACACAACAGATAAATAAAAAGAAAAATGTTTTAATTATATTCAAACAACGCTTTATAGTTACTCACTAAGCTTGTGAAATGATTTAATTTTGAAGGTAAAGTGCTTATTTTGGGCTTATCGTTTAATAAAAAGATGAAATATAGCGTTAGCCATGGTGTATTCGTGTTTATATATATTTTTATGTTACCCTAATGAAAAGTAACGAGCTGGCTGTCGGTTACTCGATATTGTTACGTTGCGGCCCAAACTAGCTGGTTCACCAAGGTTCACCAAGGTTCACCTTGGGTTCACAGGGTTCACTTCGATTTGAGCACTGTATTATTACAACTCTATAAAAGATGTCTCCATTTATGTAACAAAATTACATATAAATCAAGGACGGGAACGTCAAGAGTACTCGAAACCGACATGCATCAAGGGACTGATGAATGTGGACGAAGCGAAACATTTAACTGAGAGCCGTTGTGGCCGAGTAGTTCGAGTGGTTGCCTGCGACACAAAGATCGCAAGTTCGAATCCCGACTGAACCAATGAGTTTTTATGAACTTAAGTACAGTGATTAGTCACACCACGAGCTTTACGGTGAAGCAAAACATCGGGAGGAAACCTGCATACGTCTGAGAAGAAATTCGAAGGCATATTAGTTGTGCTTGAGTAACGGTGATGGACTCGCCATCCATGGCGTTGGTACCTAAAATATATCTCTGGCGGAAAGTGGAAGTGTGGGTACTTACCCTACGTACCCTACGTACACAACCCTAGTTAGCTTACCTCTTAAGGAACCTTTGTGGAAGGGCGTGAAGGTATACATACATAGCGTTGCCCCGCTGTTACGTAAGTAACAGTGTTAGTAGTAGTTACGTAAGTGTTAGTAAGTTTTTTCTGGAATTAAACATATTGGTTAATCTAGCTTTTATACTTTACATCTGTGCCAAATCCCAACTCAGTTCTGTAGTTTCTGCGTGAAAAGTACGAACATCCCACTAACTTTCGCATTTATAATGTAAGTAGCATACCTGTAATGTAATTTATCGTGAAAGTCCAAAGTGAGAAATATGGTGAGTAACCTACATCTATTTAGACATACATATAATAAAATTGGAGTGTCTGTTTGTAACATTGAAATAACCGTTTTTTCTAAATGCATATGGATGTATACACGGTACATACGCCAAAATATAAATTTATTCAATTTTTGTCTGTGTCTGTTTGTACCGGATAATCTCTGAAACGGCTGCACCCATTTTGACGGGACTTTCACTGACAGATAGCTGATATAAAAAGGAGTAACTTAGGCTGCTTTTATTTTAGAAACTGTTTTTTTTTTGTTAAATTCCACGCGGACGAAGTCGCGGACACATCTAGTATTAATATAAATACCGCTGGCAGCGCAGAGCCGCCTAGTTAATTAGCGGCACTCACTTAGAACAGACGCTCGGGTGCTTCGCGTATTGTTCGCTTGATACAATCATTACACATTTGTAACTGCTGTTAGTTTTTAATTAAAACGTGAGAAAATTACATTCCAACTTATTATTATATTTTCATTTGTATTGGTTAAAATTGAGAATAAAATACTTTTGAATATAAGTAGGTACAGTGTTTAGTTGTACCACGAGCTTTACGGTGAAGGAAAACATGGAGAGGAAACTTGCATGCGTACGAGTGTGTATAATCATGCTTGAGAAACGGTGTCATTCCATGCAAAAATACACCTAAGAAAGATTATTAAAATCGGTCGTGTTATTTTCGTGTTTTTGCGAGACTAAGGAGTGGCTATTGATTTTTATATATATCCTCACACCTTCCCACAAGGATCCCCGAACGGGTAGGCAGAGTTGCATAGGGTAGTACCTACGCACCCACATTCAACCAGATATATATTTTTAATGACGAAACAGATATACAAAGCAAAAGTGTGTGCAAGAGGAGGCAGAGGAAGGCCACGTTCCAACTACCTGGATCAAATAGATCGGACTCTGAAGGATGGGAACGTTAAGAGTACTCGAAACCGACGAGCATGTATGAAGAGACTGATGAATGTGGACGAAGCGAAAGAGGTATGTAAGTCTAGAGAGAACTGGCGCTCTATACTTTCTGCCTACCCCGTTAGGGACTTGGCGTAATGATATGTATGTATATATTTTTGTATATTATTACTAGCCGTGCCCACGACTTCGTCCGCGTGGACTAATGAGTTTGGGCCGCATTTTTGTATATATTTTTTCTTTTTATTTATTTTTCATATGTTAAGTGAAGCTTACCACAATATATTAGTGAAAACCAAATCTAAATCGGGTTTATCGATTCGGCTGTTTTTGAGTTGCACAAACGCACAGACAAACCGACAAAAATTCTAACAATCAGTATTTTGGGTGCTATTTGCGTTGATAAACGTCCCATTTATATTTTTTTTCATTTACCTTCCATGTATAGACAGCGATCCGTTACATTTTTATTATATGTAAAGATATATAAGAAAAAGTTACCGTATAATCCTGTGTGAGTACAATACATGAGCATTACCTCAATTTGAAACACATTTCAATTTATTTAACCAACCAAAATGGCAGAAAATTATCATTCATCTTCGCGCACACAGCGCGTTATCACTTATAACCCAAGTTATTGAACTTGTAGTACTAGAGCCTTATTGCGGCTGTACATGAACGCTGGAAATTTAATAAAGGAGAGAAGAATCTGTTCGCGGGGAACCCTTCAATACCAATAATACTAATAAACATAGAAAATTTGATTTTCCAAGAAAATTTGGCGGGAGGATTGTGGGATGATTGCCGCGGATCGAGTGCCCGGATGCTGCTAGGAATATTATGGATAATATCTGTTAAGTTCGTCAGGTTTTACTTTATATTTGTTTTTTTTGTTTTTATTTTTATAACTTTTTTATAATTTTGAACTTTTACACATACTAATAAATAACCTACTAAAATAACTATTACAAGCCGTGCTGGTAGAGTGGTGGTGTGGGACCAATCACTGTACTTAAGTTTAGAAAATCTCATTGGTACAGTCGGAATTCGAACCTGCGATCTTTGTGTCGTAGGCAACTGTTCGAACCACTCGGCCACCAGGGCTGTTTTTATTATAATGTGACTTTAATCTTAAATAATAATGGATTTCAGCGGGATAGTCAAATTAAAAAACGGCTTTGTTAAGTACGCCTGAAGGCAAAGGAGCATTATAATATTTAAAGACCTTTATTAGGTACGTTTCTGTTAAATTCCTCGATTCTCGAGTTGCTGTCCACAACGCGATATTGCTACCTACCTTGTTGTATGGCAGCGAATCCTGGGTATGTCAGAGGAAGTATGAAAATAGCTTGAATGCAGTTGAGATGCGATCTCTTCGAAAAATGTACGGAGTAACGATATTAGATCGAATCCGCAATGAAGAGATTCGCAAATCAACTGGCGTGAATGAGGGCGTGATTTTAAAGATGAAGAAAGGCATGGTACGTTGGTTTGGACACATAGAAAGGATGAGTGAAGAAAGATTGACGAAACAGATATACAAAGCAAAAGTGTGTGCAAGAAGAGGCAGAGGAAGGCCACGTTCCAACTACCTGGATCAAATCGATCGGACGCTCTAGGACGGGAACGTTAAGAGGACTCGAAATCGACGAGCATGTATGAAGAGACTGATGAATGTGGACGAAGCGAAAGAGGTATGTAAGTCTAGAGAGAACTGGCGCTCTATACTCTCTGCCTACCCCGTTAGGGACTTGGCGTGATGATATGTATGTATGTATGTATGTTAAATTCCCGGGTGCCCAAAGGGCCCGGTCCTTTACCTAGGCTTGGGTGGGGATACAACATGTAGAGGCCTCATTGAGAGTTCGAATATCATACACACAAAACTAGCAGCTTATTTGGCGGACAAGTTATACGCTTTTTAATAAGATACATAAAAATATTGAATTACCTTTTGTAGATTTAATGCTGGTTTTAAACGTAAACTAATTCCAAAAGATTATTTTACAACATCAGATTATTTGAATGATATGCATAGCAATGAAATGCTCCTCTTGTAGAGAGTTTATATTTAACCTTTTTTCTACCACTACGTAAAAGGGAACACATGTTAAAAAAGCAAACCGAGGAGTTTGTTTCGCTGTGTCTTCTTCTGACAGATTATTTCTATTACATTATTAGTATGTAACATTCAATATGTGTTCCCTGTCTCCCTTTACATCGAGTAAAATATTTTTATTGTGATTTTTGCAACAGATGCACAGCGATACACCTGTTGATGATCTCCGTCGAGTTCAAAGATTTACTGTATTAGGATGGAATATTAAATATTGGGATATTATGGTGACCAGATGACTGGGCTATGGGGTCAGGCAATGGACGTCTGCTTTGCAGATTAAATTATTGTACATACATATCGTTACGCCGAGCTCGCTCTGCCTGCCTGAGAAGGGCTCGGCAAAGTTATATTATGAATGTACGTAGGTATCTTATATATATTAATTTTCATCATGTTCCCGATACTATAATTACAGGAACACCGTATTAAATTCATAAAATACATTTACATTCAACACTCGTACCCTTAATTTAATCTTCCCGAATGAAAGGGCAATATTAAAAGTGAGACGGAAAGCGCTGTAACAACGAGAGCCATTTGTTTTCTGTCATCCTTCCACAGTCGAGGCGTATTATACACTTTATTGTATAAATAAGGCTAACCGCCTTAATGAAATGCGAGACTAAATGGCGAATAAAGTTTGGTACACTTTACCCCAGCGATTCCCAAACTGTTTAGGTCAAGAGACCCTTTTCCAAAATTTATTGATACCTCGGCCCCATGAGTAAAATAACTTAAACAATCCTTTAATTTTTTTTCCTATTGATACAAATACATAGCAAGTCAAAATATGAAGGACTTGTACGCTCGAACACATTATCTTGCACGAACTTCTGAACTCTTATCGACTTGTTGCGGTTTTTAAAGTAGCCGATATCGAACACTTTGAGAATCCCTGCTATACACTATATATGGTGGATTAATATGCGTGTGTTTCTGTGTACAAGAGTTTAGTTGCGTTTGATTGGGCCGCGATGGACGTATGCAGAGGTTTTAATATATTTTGTTTTGTTATTTTTCGGTGAAACCAATCAGGGTTTGATTGGAGCGCGCCAATTTGGACCTCAAAAATATTATCCAGGTATAACAATTAAGCGTTTGTCACATTGTTTTTCTTCACTAGGTACCTATGCCCCTGGTTAGCGAAAGTATAATAAATTTAATATATATCTTGACGACTTCCCACAAAAGTCCGCGGGGTTCTATGCAGGTCCCACACCTCATTTTTTATCGAAGGTACACATATAGGTAAGTGCCAACGTGACGCGAGACCGGCGTCGTTTTTCAAACACGTCTTCCATACATGCACTTTTATTTGTGTTGTACAAGTAATTAACTATAAATAAAATCGCAGTGTAATAGTTGAATTTCAAAATTAGGTCTTAATCCTAAGATTTATCCGCTGGCCGCAGACGCGCGAGTTCATTATTCCTACCAGACTCGAACTTGAACTTACTAAACAACTTGCTCTCTGGATGTGACAAATGGCTGAGGAGTATTTTCTCCGTTGAGGTTTTGATCATAGAGTTCTTTAAGACGGGTGTGAAAGTATACCTACAGGGTTGACAGCGCGCGAGCGTGACCCCTGGTGGATCAATTATCTTTTAGATTCTAGAGAGGTTCTAGATTCTGGTCTAGGTTATATCAGAAGATACACGATTAATAAATAACACTGACCTTGTTGGTTATGATCACTATAGGGGAACATTAAACGTAATGGCGTACATACGTCCGTGCCAAATTTGAGTGCTAAATATACCGTGTCCAATTAATTTCGTACATGTAGGTGAAGAAGTATAACGGATGACGGGTGGAACTTGGTTTGGCAAATACAAAGTTCGTTGAGTTGAACTACGCTAAGCTTGTAAGCATCTCACATTATTCAGTACACTTTTTGCACATCTCTGCTCTATCTCGGGGTGTAGGTATATCAATTTTCTTATCGCAAGCTCTGTAATCATACTTTACTTTAATCAACATAGAATATATACTATATAGTGCTCAGTCACAGCACGAGCTATACGGTGAAGGAAAACATGGAGCGGAAATGTGCATATTTTTGAAAAGAAATTCGAAGGTTTATGGTAGTCGTGCTTGAGGAACTGATAGACTAGCCATCTGTCACGTTGGCATCTAAAACATGTCCCCGGCAAAAAGAAGGTGTGTGGATACTACACCTCTGCTTCCCCGAAGGGCTAGACAGAGGTGTGGTGGTAGTATTGCTGTATTTTCAGACGTATGCAAGTTTCCTCTCGATGTTTCCCCCGTAAGTCACTGTACGCGGTTGATGCTGCTGGTAAGCGGCTTCCGCCGCCTATGGACGCATGCAACACCAGGGGTATCGCTCGCGCGCTGCCGACCCTACAGGAATGTTTTCACACCCTCCTTGAAGTACTCCATGCTGTACTCTCTAGGGTGAACCTCAACGGGGAGCTCATTCCACAGTCTGAGCGTTCGCCGAAGGAAACTCCTTTGGAACCGCGCATTACGAGACATTTATGGTTCCTAGCTATGGTGATGATTTCCCCGTCGATAGCGAGACGTGCGGTGGTAGAAGGTAGAACAATTCTTCAGAACACTCCTCGTAATACAAGCGGTAGAACACACACAGAGAGGCAAAGTCTCTCCATAGACTTAGTTGTTCTAAGCCGACATCGACATACGGATCATCGACAATCCTAGCGGCGCGTTCTGAACCGCGTCAAAAGGCCCCAGCTGGAATTACAATTAATAATTCCTGTTTATAGGTTTGAAGAATTTATAATATCCATACATACATACATACATACATATCATCACGCCAAGTCCCTAACGGGGTAGGCAGAGAGTATAGAGCGCCAGTTCTCTCTAGACTTACACACCTCTTTCGCTTCGTCCACATTCATCAGTCTCTTCATACATGCTCGTCGGTTTCGAGTACTCTTCTAATATCCATACACTACAGTAATTATTTCCTTTATTTACTGAGACACTCTGTATATTAGATAAACATAGGACCCCATGATAATTATGATAACAATATACTTCTCATTAGAAAATATGAAACTCCTTGCAAGTTTATATTTTGTAAGGATTATCAGAAAAATGTGTATACTTAGGAATATATGTAAAATGTCGTTTAATAGTGTAAATAATATGAGGTATTAACCGCATATTATTTTTCTGATGAGAAGTAGGTATATTATTCCCGACTGGGGACCGATTGACAAATCGGCAAGTAAATTAGTTTGCCCTATAAAATAAATAAATAAATACCTGGGACAATTCCACACAAATTGACCTAGTTCCAAATTAAGCAAAGCTTGTGTTATGGTAACTAGACAACGATATATTTACTTATATAGATAGATATATACATTAATACATAGGACATCCAAGACTAAGGTACAAATACTCGTGTTCATCACACAAATATCTGCCCTCAGCGGGATTCGAACCCGCGACCTCAAGTTTCGCAGTCAGGAGCTCTAACCACTAGACCAGACGGTCGTCGTAATAATGATAACATTATTCGTTAAACATAAAAAATTACTTCCGAAAACCGTTTAAAAGTTACACTGAAAGCTCTTTGTAAGTTCGAAATTTTAATTACGTTCTGAATTTGAATATTTGAAATTTTAATTAACAGTAGAACACTTGGGAGTCGTCAAATTACGAGCTTTCGACAACATGTTAATATTCATGCTAGCGCCTAGGAGCCCGCGTCGAACCTGCGAGGCTTTGGGGGCGTGCGCGAAAGCCTTCATATTATGCTAAATGTTTTTAAGTAACGCGGAAGGAGTTAACGGAGTTTTAGGTTGAAGTTGCTGGATTTTTTTTATAAATTATAATAATATAAGTTAGGGAGGATCTTTGTTACTTATTACACCAGACGGCTAAACGGAATTGGATGAATTTTGGCATAAAGATAGAGTATTAGCTAGATTAACATATAAAATTATTTGGTGGCTGAGATGGTTTGGCCCTGTCTAGAGAATTAATAAAGAACGATTGACGAAAGAAGTGTATAAGCGAGGGTAAATGGAAGTGTTGGAAGGGGTAGACCTAGACGGACGTTTCTGGATTAAATTAGGGACGTCTTGAAAAAAGGCCAGGTCAGTACCCTAAGCCGAAGAGCACGTATGAAGAGAATAATGAAAGTGGACGAAGCGAAAGAAGTATGTAATGATCGTAGCAAGTGGAAAGAAGTGGTATATGTATGTATGTATGTAACATATAAAATATATATATTAATCTCTAGATGTACCGACCTCTTTACGGTTCAGCCTGTATGAGGCTAAACAAATACCGTTTTGAGTACTTTTAATTATAAGGACATGTTATTTTACATTTCAACAGCGAATATTATTTCCCTTGAAATTATTTCCATAGACTCAAAGAGAGTCATACATTTTGAAAGGAACTGAGTGTATTATATATTCTCGGACACATCTGGTTAGGAAATTAGTTGGTTACACTCGCTGTGTGGAGCAAGTTTCTATTGGCTCCTTACGGCAGCTTCCTGTCTGCGTAAAGACACAAACACGTTGAAAGTACTACGTACTTATTTATCCTACTAGTATTATGAATGCAAAAGTTTGTAAGGATATTTCTCTTTCGCGCAAAAATGACTGAACGGAATTGCACCAAATTATAATTGACATACAGATAACGGGATCAACACATCGGATATGTTTCACAAAGGAAAAAATCTAGTGCATTAAATTTAACGGGTGGAACCGCTAGCTAGTTGTCAATATAAGGGTATATATGTAAAATTACAAATTACTAATAAAAATTCTTGACGCCTTCTCACAAGGGTGCTCGAAGGTGTAGGCAGACGTAGATAGAGTTCTGCGGATCGCCGTTACTCAAGCACGATTATATATACGCTTTCGAAATAAACGTATGCAGGTTTCCTCTCGATGTTTTTCTTCACCGTAAAGCTTATGGTGTGACTAATCAACGAACTAACATAATTACATACGTACATATCATCACGCCAAGTCGTAACGGGGTAGGCAGAGAAAGCGCCAGTTCTCTCTAGACTTGCCTACCTCTTTCGCTTCGTTCACATTAATCAGTCTCTTCATACATGTTCGGTTTTTAGTAATCTTGACGTAGCCGTTCTTGAGTTTCCGATCGATAAACCGGTACTTAATCACTGTAATCAAGTTCAGAAAAACTAAGATTCTCCTGTCAGTATTTTCGTATGACAAAATAATTAAAATACAGGCCACGTTACGGCCATGCAAATGGAGCTCCAGCCTTTGAATGAACATGAAAGAGCCTGATACCGCAGCTCCCGCGCCCGATTGGAAATTTGTATGTGAGGAAAGCACTGTAACAATGGACGAAATTTGAAGCTGGTAACAATGAGATTTTTCCATTGTTGACAGCTTGAATGGCATATAGGCAACCGGGGATTTTCACTGGTATAAATTGGCAATGAAAAGCCGGGGTGACTTTTTACTTTCATTCTGTTAGCGGCTTAGAAGGGCACCACTGGAACTCTGGCTACTCCAATCAGACTTTGCCAAAAGCGCGTTATGTAGAGGGGTGATAATACTCTCTTTTACTCATAGGAGATAATCTTGAAGTCTTAAAATGACATAAGCAGACTATCAGCAACTAGTTGACATTAGCATCTTCATCATCATCTTTTGTTTTTAAACATATGCTAATACTTTGATCTTAACGTCAATAAATCACTGTAGCTAAGATTGGAAGACTCATTGGCAGTCAGTCTCTATATGAACTCTGACAGGTGAATGGAAGGCCATTTCGAATGAGTTTCTGGCATACAATTTTTTTTTCTTTATACCACATGGCTGGCAAACAAGCATGCGGTCCGCCTGGTGGTAAGCGGTTACCGCCGCCTCTGAACGCTTGCAGCATCAGGGCTATTACTCGCGCGCTGCCGACCCTGCAGGAATCTTTTCACACCCTTCTTGAAGAACCCCATGCTGTACTCTCCAGGGAAAACCTCAACTCAGAAAGAAGGCCATAGCTTCTACGCTGTACTTTTTACTTTATTTATGACTCGAGACGGAAACAAACGAAATTCGTAAGATTATAACGCCGACTTGACATACCTAGATAACGCGACGTCTACGACACGTGTGGCATTTTCAGTTTGATATAAACTGGCATAATAAGGCAGAGGGTCCATATTACTTCGACTTGTTCGCGGGCGCAGACACCCGGCGGACAGAACTCATCAGAGATCATTGTTGTGGAATCGCGTGCGTTTCCATTCTGCTAAACGAGAATCAACAAGAATACACAGGTTTTTTTAGATTTTACGTAAAACTGTGAACAATTATGTATATCGTCACGCCTTCTCAAAAGGGTCCCCGAAGCGGTTGGCAGTTGTATAGTACTCTAGAGATATATTTTAGGTGCCAACATGACAGATTTGAGTACATCGCCGTTACTCAATCACGTCTATAGACCTTTGAATTTCTTTTCTAACGAATGCAGGTTTCCTCTCGATGTTACCTTTTACCGTAAAGCTCGTGGTCGCCAAGAGGTTCGAGTAGTACACTGCAACACAAAGATCGCAAGTTCGAATCCCGACTGTACCAATGAGTTTTTCTGAACTTAAGTACAGTAATTAGTCACACCACGAGCTTTATGGTGAAGGAAAACATCGAGAGGAAACCTGCATAGATTCAAGAAGAAATTAAAAGATGTATGTGTAGTCATGCTTGAGTTAAGGGGATGGGCGCGCCATATGTCACGTTGGCACCTTGAATATAGCTCTGGTGGGTAGTGGGTCTGTGGGTACTAGCTGTACACCTCTGCCCCCTTGGTGACCTGAGTTGGAAGTCTTTGGTGGAAGGCATGAAGATATTATAATAACATTTGAATGTAATTCATTGTACGTGTACAATGGACACGTATGTACATTATTCCAATAAGCCTGGATATGTCACGCGTTATGATTGCGAGGAATGTGTCAGGATACGAGCATTGATTGCCATATTGAATCCCACTCTGCAGTTCGCGTGTGGTGGCGTAAGTAAATGACCAGACGCTTACGTCTCGTGGGTTTATTGAATATAATTAATTTAAATTATATATTATGTAGATAGATAGATAGATAGAAAAAAGTGAATCGCTGCATGCGCACATACATTACAAAATAAAGTATATTACAATTTGTCTTCGAAAACGACCACAAAATTTTTTTTTTTATTTATTTATTAAAACTTCCTGCAAAACATTTTGCTAAGGCGAACTTAATGCCGAAGGCATTCTCTACCAGTTAACCTTTGGGTGATGCAGAGATAGGCATGGCAGGCTATAAAAGAAATAAATAGTTGGGAAATATAAACATAAATTCTTTATATATTATTATAATATACTATGCAATATAATATGTAATAATATCCATACATCTAATTATATAATAGATAATGTATAAATACGAATAAATCTACTTATAATACATGTACATATAATACACATAAATATTATTCAGTTTCTGCATAATTATGCATTCTGCATAATCGACGTTTTATAAGTGCCCACCTGGGCCTATGTGAAATAAATAGATTTTGATTTGATTTGATTATGTTTATTAAAACTAAGGGTTAATGATCGGCTTATAACTATGTTAGTAATGCCTTATAGGAAGTATTTGTGCGTTGCAGCAATTGGCTAAGGGCCATAGCCCAGTATGTGACAATGCTGCAATAGCTAAACACTGATTTTCAGCTATCGCCCGAACCACAACGGAGGAGGCGTGTAGTCGCCATTTAATAATAATAAAAGTTGCTCAAGTCAGGCATTATGTACTCTTAGAATCCATGTTACTTGCTCGGTGATAGCACGTGGTATAATAGCTTTTGCATATTGTCACTTCCGGCGCTCTGACGTACCACTTCACTCCCTGCACGGCATTAAAATAGAACAGCTGTTGGGAATTTCGCATGTTTCTGAGGAGAATAAAGTTTATTGAACTCTATGAGAAATGGCTATACCGGGTCTGATCTAAGATAGTCTAGAGATAGAGTCTAGAGAGAGGTTTTAAAGAGTCTAGATAGCTAAGGCAGTCTAGAGAGTGGAGTCTAGTGAGGGTTAGTTATGGGTGCACAAAGTGAGTAGCTCTCTGTGCACCCTGTGGGAGATACGGCGTGATGTATGTTTGTACCACTTATAATTTCACTTTTAAGGTAATCACAAGTTCCATACCACTTTAAACTACAGTACATCAAATCATCTTAATGCATCTCCAGTTCACCTATCTATCCAATTGTAACGCTGCATCGATTATAATCCTTCGTGACCAATAAATGTATAAACGGCCGTCTTTCTATTGGGTGGATATCGTATGAAACACGCGACAGTTCCACAAAATTGGATTGTGATATCTTTACATTTTATGGTGCGAGTGGCGGCGGGCACCCTGCTCGGGACGTTCTTGTTAATGGAGGCTGCATGTGGAATTTTGATTAGGTCGGTTTGTGGAAGGTCGAGTGAAGAATTCGGAGTCCGCTTTATTAATTCAAGGGTTTGCCGGCAGACATGTTATTCAGTAAATTACTTTCCTATCCTTCCGGGAACGTTAAGAGTACTCGAAACCGACGAGCATGTATGAAGAGACTGATGAATGTGGACGAAGCGAAAGAGGTATGTAAGTCTAGAGAGAACTGGCGCTCTATACTCTCTGTGCTAGTAGTAGAATCCCTGTGGAAGTAGTTCCCTTGTGGGAAGGCGTGATAGTGCTGTGTGCAGTGATGATATGTATATGTATGTATGTACTTTCCTATCCTACCAGCCTGGCCAGGAAGGCAGAAGTGTATAACAGCGGTAGTGGCCAAGTATTTTAGCCTTAGGACTGTACCCTACAGGGGATTTACCTGTGTTTGAGAAGTTTTAAGAAGTGTCTGGTCGTCAGCACTTTAGTGTCACCAGTTTTCGGTTAAGTAGCAAAAGTACCTTAAACTCACACTAAAAGAGACTATTTACATGTACGGATTCTCGTATGATGTCAAAATGTGAGCCAAAACGGGTCTCTAAAATATTTCTAGTCTATTCGTCACCTGGGTGTGTAAAAGTTAAAATTTCCGAACTCGATCACAAAGTCATCTATCGGTGCCAATTGAGATTAGGAGGCCATTGTCATAAGACGCTTATAATATACCCAATTGATCACTACGCAATTTTGTTAATATAGTGCTCATATTATTTGTCCTAAATATTTGGATACTGAAATATTTTGACGTGTTTTTTAATAATAAAAATCTCATCAAGACGTTCCAACAAAATCCTTGGTCATTACGTTTCACCGCGGCAGTCGAGGTGCTAATTTAATAACCGGTTTAAGCCGGCTCAGACCGGTAATATTGGCGTAGTAATAACATCAAGAATTGAGCACATTTACCGTTATAACTGGTATTGTGGTCTACAAACTGTTCCTTGTTAAAATATCATGTATATAATCTTTATATCTAGGTATACAAGCTGTGTCCGCGACTTCCTCGGCGTGGACGGCTTTTTTATCTTTCATAAACATTTTATTATTTCAATAAAAAGTATCCTATGTTACTTCTAATACCTCCAAGAATATGTGTTCAAAGTTTTATGATGATCGACTAAGTAGGTTTTACGTGAAAGCGTAACAAACAAACTTACATTCACATTTTATAATATTAGTAAGGATTTCTTCTGTGCGTGTTGTACTGAACTCCTAAACGGCTGGACCGATTTTAATGAAATTTTCTGTGTCTTCAGGTGGATACTCAATTAGATGATTCTCAATTAGACCCTACGTGTAGGGTCTACGGGTACTACGTATAGGTGCTACGATCGTCTTTTAGGAAGCTGGGCGGGACAGCTAGTCTATACATATATGTAATAAAAATGTTACGGATCGCTGTCTGTACATGGAAGATATATGAGAAAAAATGTGATAGGGACCTTTTTCAATGCAAATAGCATCCAAAACACTGATTGTTAGAATTTTCATCTGTTTGTCTGTTTATCTGTTTGTCTGTTTGTCTGTGCGTTTGTGTAAGCTAATCTCAGAAACGGCTCATCCGATTTAGATATGATTTTTCAATAATATAATGTGGTAAGCTTTTCGTAATATGTACAAAGTAAATCAAAATGTATATCCAAAAAATGCTGGCTATAATCATTTTCCACGCGGACGAAGTCGCGGGCACAGCTAGTAATATATATGTTCGTACTAGCTGACCTGGCGATCTTTGTTCCGCCTTAAAGGCAATATCACATGATCATTTTCATTAGTTTATACATTTTAGCCTACCTAGGCTCATAGGTTATTAATTTACAAAGTATTATAATCTTTTATAGTTGCCTGCGACGCAAAGGTCGCAAGTTCGAATCCCGACTGTACCAATGAGTTTTTCTGAACTTAAGTACAGTGATTAGTCACACCACGAGCTTTACGGTGAAGGAAAACATCGAGAGGAAACCTGCATACGTCTGAGAAGAAATTCAAATGGCGTATGTATAGTCGTGCTTGAGTAACGGCGATGGACTCGCCATCTGTCACGTTGGCACCTAATATACCTCTGGCGGAAAGTGGGTGTGTGGGTATTACCCATACACCTCTGCCTACCCCTTCGGGGACCCTTGTGGGAAGGCGTGAGGATATATTATTATATTATTTATAAACTTAGAGCCACGTTATGAGACATCAATTAATTTAGAGATAATAGAAGTCGACGTTAAGTAAGAAAAGAAATGCTGCGATTAGTTAAATGCGCTTTATCGAGAAACGTTTTATTGCAACGTTGGAGAAAAGGGCTCGGCTTTAATGGTGATCTTTAAGCTGGCTCGGATTGGTATTATCAAGTCCGCTGTAAGATTTAATTTAACGAAATATTTATTATTTTTAATGATATCAATAATAAATCCACAGGCGGCGGTAACCGCTTACCATCAGGCGACCCGCTTGATGGTAAGCGGTTACCGCCGCAGCATGCTTGTATGCCACCCAAGTGGTATAAAAAAAAAGTAATTATTAACTAGGCTGATGAATGAGGATGAAGTGAAGAGGTCTGTAAGTCTAAAGAGAACTGGCGCTCTACTATCCCTGATTACGCGATGATGTATGTGTAAATATCTGAGGGGTCTTTTGGCAGATACTTTGTAACTACTAAAATCTTTTAAAGGCGCTTCCCTTTGTCTTCCTACATTGCAATGTCTTGGAATGTCCGCAGAAATGCACCACTGTCCTCTTGCACTTAGACCGAGCACGCACATACGAGTCCGTTCTGTGCTCTCAGCGCGAACAACCAAACGGGCCTGTAGACTCTTTAATTGACTTGGCATGCGACTGCAGGCGCCATTGCAAATGTGTAGTGTATAGAGTTTATTGTATATTGTTATAGCATAGCATACCATAGACGAAAACCAGTAAAATTGGCGCGTACCATAGAGTTATTGTCAAATGTCAAAATCTCATCTTGAAAAACAATTGAGAAACATTCATTAAATTTACGAGCTTTCTTAAGGGGCGCCCGAGCCGAGCCAGTAGCGCAAATCCCCTCCCCAAATTACTAAATAATAATAAAATACCAGACCAGCCCAGCTCCCTTGCTCGTGAACCAGCAACGCCCTAAGCCGAGGTTCATACCCCACAGGGGGTGCCCTTAGCTGTGTTGCTTAGTACTAAAGTGCCTGGCTGGAGGCCTAGGTCTCGCCATTGCCCGGTTAAGTAGCAAAAGTTCCCGGAACTCACGCTACGAGAGACAATACAAAAAAAAAAAGGACGCTAACTTGTTTTCTTTGCTTGCAGCTCATAGAATTCTCAAAATGGCACAGCGGGTGGTGCTGCATTATTTTGATTTCTTTACCTTTTCATTATCGGAGTTGTGCTTCCTGGAATTGAACGGCCACACCGTTTAATTAGAGGTAGTTTGGTAGCTTTTGAGAAACTTAAGCTCTTCTAAAATCTCTGGTTACAGTACACCAGAACAAATGATACATACATACCTACATATCATCACGCCAAGTCCCTAACGGGGTAGGCAGAGAGTATAGAGCGCCAGTTCTCTCTAGACTTACATACCTCTTTCGCTTCGTCAACATTCATCAGTCTCTTCATACATGCTCGTTTCGAGTTTTCGTTTCGAGGTTTCGAGTACTCTTAACGTTCCCGTCCTTCAGAGTCCGATCTATTTGATCCAGGTAGTTGGAACGTGGCCTTCCTCTGCCTCTTCTTGCACACACTTTTGCTTTGTATATCTGTTTCATCAATCTTTCTTCACTCATCCTTTCTATGTGTCCAAACCAACGTAACATGCCTTTCTTCATCTTTACAATCACGCCCTCACTCACGCCAGTTGATTTGCGAATCTCTTCATTGCGGATTCGATCTAATATCGTTACGCCGCACATTTTTCGAAGAGATCGCATCTCGACTGCATTCAAGCTATTTTCATACTTCCTCTGACATATTCTCTCCATTCACCGTTCCAGTGAACGGAACAAATGATAACATGTAAACAAAATGTTTATGCCATAAGGGTCCGCTAAATATAAGGGATAGGCAGGGGAGTAGAGCGCCAGTTCTATCTAGACAGACTTTCTTACAGACCTCTTCGCTTTATATATCCTCAAATATCCTGTATATCTTAGGTGGATAAACACCTAAGATATATATCGCCATAACTCAAGCACGACTATACATACGCGTTTGAATTGCTTCTCAGACGTTTGCAGGATTCCTCTCGATGTTTTCCTTCACCGTAAAGCCGTGGTGTGACTAATCACTGTACGTAAGTTCAGAAAAACTCATTGGTACAGGCGGGATTCGCATTTGTAATCTTAGTGTTGCAGGCAACTAAGTACTCTAACATCTCTGCCACCGTGGCTCTTCACATGTAAGCAAGTTCGTACAAAAACCTTATTAGAGGGAACATAATGAGAATGGCAATAATCCCTTAATCCAGTAAGTATCGCGGTGAGAAGTGATGAATGACGGTCGAGGGATTATGGACCGTGACGTGATCCTAAGCCGGAAAAATACGGGTTGATGGGATTTGGCGAATTAACTTGTTAGCCGGTATTAATTACTGGCTGTTTGCTATTTGCTTTTAGTCCATATTCATATATTGTTAGGTATTTAAATTGGCAAGGTACAAATACTCGTGTTCATCACACAAATGTCTGCCCTATGCGGTATTCGAACCCGCGACCTCAGGTTTTGCAGTCAGGAATATTTGTCTAGGTTGAAGTTGTAAATTATAAATATATTCATTGTAAATAAGAGCAGCCGCCTGCACCACAAAGATTGCAAGTTAGAATCCCGACTGTACCAAATGAGTGTTCTTGAATTTGAGTACGGTGATTGAGACTCATGAATGTGGACGAAGCGAAATAAGTATGTAAGTCTAGAGAGAACTGGCGCTCTATACTCTCTGCCTACCCCGCTAGGGACTTGGCGTGATTATATGTATGTATGTATGAGTACGGTGATAAGCTTTACGGTGGAGGAAAACATTGACAGGAAACCTGCATACGTTTCAGAAGACATTTAAAAACGTATATAAAATAGTTTGCTTTAGAAATGACGATGGACTCAATATCTGTCACGTTGGCCCCTGAAATAGACCGGCAAGAAGTGGGTGTGCGGGTACTACCCACACATCTCTGCCTACCCCTTAAAAAGGGAAGGCGTAAAGATATATATTACAATACAAATATTATATTATTATATGTTTATAAATGAAATCAATGTCCTAATCTGTGGCACTGGGAACGGTCCCAAGAAGTATGAATTCATTGATTGTGGTTACATCAGCTCCCAATATTTTCGTAAGCTTTTCATTTCTGCAACTGTTTAAGGTTACCAAATTTGCATTGAAAATTTCAAGCAAACCATAATTCTATGAAACCAAACAATAAAATGAAAGCAGCAAAATGTCCGGAAAATCCTCTGTCGCGGACATAATCGGCTTATTGGCATTCCTGCTGTGATACTTTGGAAATGCCTATAATTGAATCGTTCTCAGCGGTGATGCTTCACTGGACATTACACTCGCCTCCAAATCTGATGATCTTGGGAGAAATAAACATTTAAAAACATTTGTTGTTTTAGCCTCTTGTCGCGCGGCTTCAACAGTACCACATTTCCTTCCACACTTCCCACAAAATAATATAACCTTTTGCGTGATTCTGTGAAAAATATCGAAACATTTTCTAGTTTATAATATTAGTATTGAGTTGTAAAAAATAATTTAAAATAGGTATACATACATTGGGCGTTTGCAGTTAAAACTGGAAACATGGGGTCCTAAAGCTTTTATCTTTTTAAATAGGCTTCGCTTTGTTTGTATGACCAAATTCCTTGTGCGTGCAAACCTTGGGTCAGACGAAATAAGTTCAAGCAATTCTTGGCCATTAAAGCAAATAAATAATTATTCTCGTATTTCTAGATCATCCAGCTGCCAGACATGGCTATTGCTTTACTATATAGTTTTAATTGGAGTTGTTTAAGAGCTGTTAAACTTTCTTTGATATCTCCAAGTTGGTGCACGGCTAATTTAAAGTCTGTTTGATTAAGTGCTTCAAAACGTATTTCTTTTAAGTACCATCATTGGTGTGTTTATATGTATACTAAGGAGTTCAAATGGGACGTAGACAGAGTGATTCAGACAAAAGGACAGTGGACTTCTAAAACTTATGGGCTGTTGTAAATATATATACTCATGACAATTCAGTAAAACACAGCTCCAAAGATAACAGAATTATAACATTATTAAAGGGAGACATGTATAACATTTTTAAAACCAGTTTTTATTGAAAATCCCTACTTAATATTATAAATGCGTTACCTTTTTACGCCTAAAAACTACTGAACCGATTTAAATGAAATTTGGTACAGATATAGCCTAGAGCTTGAGGAAGGATATAGGTTACTTTTTAATGCGAAAAAGGGTTGTAACGGGTTGAAATAGGGGCTTAAAGTTTGTATGGAAGGTTCGTCATTTTTGAAGCTAGAAGCTTGAAACTTATTTTTTAGGCTCTTGATTACATATAAATTGATATTACATTCAAAGTTTGTAAACATGTTACCCTGAAGGGGGTAAAAAAATGCTGCTTAATATCACTTTTCCGCGCGGGCGAAGTCGCGGGCACAGCTAGTAAGGTATAAAACCTCGTCTTACAATTAAGTTTTTTTCTATATCTATTTGATTCCTTTCATTGTAACTTATCACATGTTTGAGGAACTGTCCTAGTTTTTGAGACCTATGTGGATAAAGCAGCAAGTCCCTAGCATTCGTGAATGATGATATCAAAAGCACGTAATGCTCGCAGGTAATATTCCCAGTTGGTGAAACTATAGACACAAAGAATGGTTCGAAGTATTCCTACATTTACAAATTACGGGTGGATTGACTGATGCACAAGGCAGTTACAAAATGGTGTCCTTGAGGAATTAAATGCTTAGTAGACCACCAACACGATGGTCACACTATATCGTGGCGATGGCTGGAAGGCGTAAAGGACGCGTTGGAGAAGGTTGCCCAGCAGTTGATTGATACTTCTTAAATTTAATAGTATGACATGTCGGTGTAGCTGGTGAAGCATACTTGACCTCTTTGTGCAATCCGACAGCTATCTTCTCTTTCTCTTGCTTAGTGTATCCTATTTTCTGTCTGCTCTTCACTTCCCATCTTCCTTCCCTCTCAGAATGATGTTGAACTGCCTATCTTGATGTACAATATGTGTAGTCATTCGCCCTATTCTTTTTTCAATAATTTTAATACAATGTTCTTCTAATAATTGATACCAAAATACAAAACAATACGCAGGGAATATGATGCCATGCCTATTTGCTTGTATGTACCATATTCCAACGTCAGTATTGTGTCGCCTAATGACAATATATTCCAAAAAATCTTTATTATGAGAAGGAATAAAATTATTCATTCATATTCTAGATATTCGAGATTCGTTATATGGGATGTTATTAAATTCTTGTGAGAGAGAAACCCGCTTTTTAGGAGCTTTTTTTCAAATATCGTATATTTAATTGTGAATCTTATGAGGTCTCTAATTACGAAGATCTATTTGATATTTAATGATGATCTGCTATAACATTGCAGTGTCGTCCGTTCTGTGAAAAGTAGCGCTCTAATGGCGCGCCAGTTTTCTCTGGCCTTACCTACAGACAGACAGGCTTCTTTCGTTATATCCACAGCTTATTAGTCTCATCACACATGCTCGCTGGTTCGAGTACTCGTAACATTCCCACCACCTGCATACGACCTTAACAAAATATTCCAACACTGACACCCCGCACACATTTCAAATGGCGATTCGATCGCCGTTACGCAAGCACGACTAATACATAAGCCTTGAATTGCTTCTCAAACGGATGCAGGTTTCCTCTCGATGTTTTCCTTCACCGTAAAGCTCGTTGTGTGAGTAATCACTGTACTTAAGGGATTCGAACTTGCGATCTTTGTGCTCGAACCAAACGACCTCCGCGTCTTAAAGTGTGTATATATATTTAGTTGTAAGACATATATAGACAACCTTAATATTTGTGCTAGTTATAAGTAAACCTGTATTTCTCAATATAAGTGAATTGTATTCTTTTGAGAAATAAATGTCTTAAACCATAAACCATATAGTGAATACCTGGCCTTAGCCGCGTGTACGACTCCATCACATAATACTCCCGACATATGACCGACATGTGTCAGGATTAGTCCTTAGCGCACCCGCGCTCCTATACGAGGGAATTATTACGCTTGACGTGTGTTCTTGCTCGCGATTTGTCACGTACTTAGTACACTTCATTCTTATACACTATTTGATTCACGGTTTTCTTGTACTACGAATAATTTGTGGAACATATCTTTGTCCACATTTGCAGTACACACAAATCAAAGTTAATTAAAACATATAGCATTTTGAAGTTTGTCTTAATCTATCTAGAATGGAAAAAAACTTATTTTTTATTAACACAAAACTTTCAGGTATGTATGTATCAATCTATACGTCTTCACACTTTGCCTCAAGGGTCCCTGAAGGGGTCGGCAGACACCCACTGAAAGAAGGTAAAATTTCAATTACTAAATTTGACCTAAAATTCTAAAAGTAACAAGATTGGATTAAATTAAATATAATATATCCTCATGCCTTCCCTGGGTCCCTGAAGGGGTAATTTCGTTGCAAAGGAGAGGATTATTGTTATTACTATATAATGTCATCGCATCACCCAACACCAATATGTTCACTCATGTTATACAAATAAAGAATATTCTATTCTATTCTATTCTATTTTGTATCTCTGAGATCATGCAATAAGTATGCGTTAGAATCATCTCGACCTTTGCTGAGGAAAGTGAATTAAAAATACCCCCCAACTTCCGTCACTGTCTCAAACTCATAAGGATGCAAATAGCGCTTAGCTTTCCGAATGGCGCAAAAATCCGCAGCGATATTACAGCGGGGGCTAGTTAAATTCCTAATCGGAGTCCGATATTATTCCTCGCTCGACGCGTAGACAAAGCCGGGGACTAATGAGTTTACTTCGTTCGCAAATCCTGTTCGGATGGTGCACGCAAATGGGAAATTTTAAACGTTTTCAAGGATACCGTTTCTTAGAGATTTTCTTCATATTTTCATATGTCTTCAGATGGATGGATGTAGTTCATCAACCAGAAACAGGGACTTTGGATGCAAAAACACTTAATGTAATCTGATGGTTGATACACCATTAGATTTATTACACATTTTTACAGTACAGCTTTTTTTCTCCCGCTTAACAGTGACCAAAGACGCTCCAGCTTGTTCTCTATCCCCGATTATGAACGGCTGCTGTTCTCTTTTCATCCAACCAATTTACTCGCTTGTGATTGGTCGTTAAAGATTGACAGTATCTCGACCAATCATAAGAGGAAGATTATGAAAGTAATAATTGATAAATTTAAATATTTATAACTCAATCTATTGGTTAAAAGAAGTTGGAACGTTGTCTTCCTCTATTTCTAGATGGTTTTATTGCATGTCTGTTTCGTCAATATTTCTTTAATTATTACAATTAACCCTGATAACAATCGTAAATTCAGACGCTTTTGTCATGTCATAAGGCTTACCATCCAGTGTTCAGCGATAAACTTTATTGCATACATTTTTATATCAATTTAAAATTCAGCACTTAATAAAGTTCAATCCAATATTATGCAAAGCAAAGCTGACCTACGAAATGTATATCACAAAGATACTCGAAGACTCAGGTTACCAGGCTCTCGCCCCACTGGAACATTACTGTATTTCTTACAATAGTAACTATTTCGTATTCAATTAATACCATTTTACAAATATAAGCTAAAGCTAGGGGTTAGTGTGCATGTGCAAGTGTGTGTGTGTGTGTGTGTGTGTGTGTGTGTGTGTGTGTGTGTGTGTGTGTGTGTGTGTGTGTGTGTGTGTGTGTGTGTGTGTGTGTGTGTGTGTGTGTGTGTGTGTGTGTGTGTGTGTGTATGTGTGTGTGTGTGTGTGTGTGTGTGTGTGTGTGTGTGTGTTTTTAGTTTGGGTTACTTATACCTATTAAATTCAATTAAGTTCTTATGAACTTGAATGCTTTTAAATTCTTTTAGTTTTCCTTCCTCCAGGGTCGGCAGTGTGCGAGCGATACCCCTAGGGTTGCAAGCGTCCATAGGCGGACTGCATGGTTGTTTGCCACCCGTGTGGTATAAAAAATAAGAAGTACACTTTATCTTATATCTGACTGCATGCCAAAAATGGCGCTCTATTCTCACTGCTTACCGTGTGTGGGACTCGGCGTGATGATACTTATGTACAACTGCATTATTTGCTTTAACTTTTGATCAGCTGTATGTATTTATAGCTCGCATTAACCTCAAATAATGGAGTGCAACCGTCCCTACCGACAATGCATGTAGATTGATTGGCCTGCATTGTAGCTAATGTACTGAACATATACGATACAATATAATTGCAGTGACGCAGTAATTCTGTCAAAATAAGTGAACTGCGGCATGTGGATTGAGCAACTGGCAATATTGTAGACTATGGTGGCAGTTAGCGCTTTGCCGTTGAAATAACATTTGAATTATTAAACATTCGTCATGTTAAGAATACAAATATCCATTGTCATAACGCTGAGTCCTTTACAGGGTGGGCAGATAGAGAAGAACACTAAGTTCTCTCGGGATATTAACTATAGAAAATCTACTTTTATTCATCATCTATATTTGTGAGTATGTCACGGAAAGGTACTGCATGGCACATAGGCACAGAGATATATTATTTTCTGTAATCACATACATACATACATATATATCATCATGCCGAGTCTCTAACAGGGTAGGCAGAGAGATAAGAGCGCCAGTTCTCTCTAGACATCTAAACCTCTTTCGCTTCCACATTCATCAGTCTCTTCATACATAATAATAATACAACAATAATATAATTTATTCAGTAACAAAGTTAAATGCCCTTCATATATGAGATGATATGAGATTATGTGTACGTATGTGTATGTATATATATATCTATCTTTCGCTTCGTTCCACACATCATATATGTATTCCAGAAAAAATCTATCAAAGTAATATAATTTTACGAGAGGACCTGCGGGGCAGGGCTAGTAGCCTCATATACCTACTGCTTTAAGTGTGGAATATAATCGAATTGAGAGCTGAGATCGATCACACGCTGGCCGCCTCTCCGCGTCACTCGGCCTCCCGTCCATCACGGTTGATGGATTGAAGCCACTCACTTGGTCATACACCAATAATATTGCTCGCATCGTGTATGTAAAAATAATACATTTCTAAATTTAAATTCTGTGAATGAAAAACTGTGTACCTTTAAGATAACATTCAAATGCGTATGTATAGTCGCGCTTGAGAAAGTATAAACTAAATTCCATCTCCAGGAAGGATAGTGAAAACGAATGAAGAGTGCTTATTACCTACATATCTGCTTACCCGATAAACTTAGATGAAAATATTCAATCCAGACATGTAATAGATACATGTGTTCATGTCAGTGCATGTTGGAATCGCAGATGAACATCAAATGAAGAACAACAATGCGACCAATAGCTCGATAGACGATTCTTTTTGGTATCTGAATAATATAACGTAGGTTATTTTCAAGTTATTGCAATGCAGTGTGCTCTATGTCACAAATTGTTTATGTTTAATCCGTAAACTGGTAACAAACTCACAAACAAACTTGAATAATATTAACGTTCATACTTTCTCTCATTATTTACTATATGTCATGTATAAACAAGCGAAATCGAAAATAGATGAAAGTTATCTAGTTAGTTCAAAAGTTGGAAGCTATTTCGTTATAACTAATGTTATTTCCACATAATTGGTATCAAGGCCTGGGCACGACTGGAAACAAATTGAATTTCTTGAAATCGTCAAGTGTATGTTTCATTTTGTTGAACAAATTATTCGGCAAATACGTTATTAATACGTTTAGAATACTAGCAGTGCGCTGCGGGTTCACGCACGTTAAATAAGTCGTCGATATATCGTCTATAGCGTGATTAGTTACAGTACGAGCTTTCCGGTGAAGGAAAACAGCGAGAAGAAACCTGCATACGTCTGAGAAGAAAATTCAAAGGCGTATGTATAGTTGTGTTTGAGTAATGACGATGGATTCGCCATCCGGCCGGCGATGGACGTTAGCACCTTTTCACCTCTGTCCACCCCTTTCGGGGACCCTTGTGGGAATTCTTGAGGATATATAACTACTATATGCCTATAGTCTTCCCCAACAAACGTGCTACTGTATGCGTAAAGTGGTTTTCAAATTGGTTTAATTTCCAAGCAGCAGTTTTAGCGTGATGCGCTTTCAACACAAAAACAGATAAAAATTTAACAGAATGCTTTGGATTCTCTTAAAGACCCTCCACATTATATCTGTAAAATATCTGCAACGTACAGACATCTGTCTGTTATAATATTAGTATTTATATAAAGATAGATCTTCGGTTACTATAATAATTGAGTTCAGATTCGGGTAAATTAGGACGCAGATTTCCTGAGCTTGACTTGACATGTGGCCAAAATAAAGCTACCTATTCATGCGAATGTAATATGCTATAAGGCAATATTAATCTCATTATTTCTATTATTAGACATATTATATTAGATATTTCTATTAACAGAGCTACAAGATGGTGGTGATAATTGTGAACGCCTGTGTGGTACTTGCATCCTAATCCTAATTAGTATCTAGTACCTCGTAGACAGTTCATTCCACATTTTTGTTTTAATTATATCTTGATATATTTGTACGTACATACATATCATCACGCCGAGTCCCTAACGGTGTAGGGAGAGAGTAGAGCGCAGTTTTCTCTAGACTTGCATACCCCTTTCGCTTCGTCCACATTTATAAATCTCATACTCTATATTTGTACCCTAAATAATTGAGTAACCTTTTTATATCCTCAGAGAAAAGTGTTTAAAGTAAATGTCAATATGTGGTTAGATCTTAATTTTTAAATAATTATACCTTGACGCCTTCCCTCCCAAGGGTCCTCGAAGGGGTACCAATGCTTACCACTTCTCCCTGGAGATATATTTATTATTATTTTTTTATACCACCTGGGTGGCAAGCAAGCATTGCTTCGCAATTAAGTTTCGAGTTACCCAGAATGACATCAGACAAAAGAAGATCGCAATCAAATAGTATATCTATTATCTCGAGTACTATTTATTTCCCGCATTGAGCAGGGTTTCTAGAACTCTTTTAGTTTTAGGTGTAAAAGGTTTCGCGTACTGGATATGTTTCTTTTCGCGCAGTAATTTCCGCCACGCCTGACGTGTCACGCTCACGCGTCACGTCCACGTGTAGCTGAGCGTACTGAATCTCCATGAGACGCGGACGTGTCACGCTCTAGGCATAAGGTGTTCATACAGTTTAAACACGCTTGATCCGGTATTCAGTTGTAGTACGTGCGGTATCTGGGAATGTGAAAGCCCCTGCCCTAATTTTGATAGTATGGTCTTATCTTCCTAACGCCTATGTACGCCTTAGATCGCGTGTATGTATGTATATACACATAATCTCATATCATCTCATATATGAAGGGCATGTATGAAGAGACTGATGAATGTGGAAGCGAAAGAGGTTTATATGTCTAGAGAAAACTGACGCTCTATACTCTCTACCTACCCCAATAGGGACCCTGCGTGATGATATGTATGTATGTAAGCCTCAAGCCTCCCCACAAGGGTCCCCGAAGGGGAAGGTGTTCAGGTAATACCCTACTATTCAATTAATTATTCAAAAAATTTGTTAATTACTTATTATAATATTTTTTACCTGTTTTACTCACATGTTCTAGGTATTAAATGTACTCGTAGTTACATAGCTTAGATAAGAAAGAACGGTTGAATGGGAGGAATGGTTGCATCAACCAGACCACGTACATATTTTTTTTTCGTTTTCACGAAATAAACAACTATGCGAAATAAAAATATTTTGATTTTGAAAATAGAAATTTTAATGAAGAATATTTACTTTCTACGTCACTCCATAACCTTTTGATGAAGTCACATATCAATTGAGCCGGGAACTATGGGATAATAGTCAAACTTAGAAGCACCGAGTTTGTGAACTACGATGCTTCACGATTGAAGTTAGATGATATTGACTGGAGTTTATAATACTACTCAGATTGTGGTGATATACCTTATTATTAAACTAGCTGTGCCCGCGACTTCGTGTGCGTGGTATTTAACTAAAAACGTATTATTCAATTTCTTACAATGAAAGTACCTTAAGTTACTCCTTAATACATAAGCTATCTGCCAGTGAAAGTCCCGTCAAAATCGGTCTAGCCGTTTCAGAGATTATTTGGAACAAACAGACAGAAAGAATTTTTTTTTTGAAAATGTGCCTTTGGTATATGTAACGTATGCATTTAGTAAAAAGCGGTTATTTTAATATTACAAACAGACACTTTAATTTCATTTATTAGAATAGATTTGAGAATATGTATGATTTACTCGCAGCTAACTAATCTGTAACCTGTAATCTGTAACCTGAAGCAGTGCTTACGAAAAGAATATATATTTAATATGTATGAACATCATATCCCATTTTTCATCGAAGGTACAATTTAGGTGCCAACGTCTGAGAAGAAATTCAAAGGCGTATGTATAGTCGTGCTTGAGTAACGGCATTGGCCTTACCATCTGTCACGTTGGCACCTAATATACCTCTGGCGGAAAGTGGGTGTGTGGGTAATACCTATACAGCTCTGCCTACCCCTTCGGGGACCCTTGTGGGAAGGCGTGAGGAAAGTAAAATAGGAACAGCTTATATCTTAAGCTCATAGGCTACAATCAATCCCTAAAACACTAGAGGCAATACAACGAGGCGCAGTAAGCGTGATCTGTCTAAAGCAAATACATTGAAATAAAATATGCGATGTATCCAGGGACAGATTACACACGGCTTTGAACTTAAAGACACATTCACACTCGAGGAAAACCAACGCGTGTTCTGGGCTGCCAATCTCGATAATGCTATGTGGTACTGTTACTCGAGCATATTGATTCTAATTAATTATGTATACTATTCAAACATAATTTGCTAATTAATGTGTACAGTGATTAAACACCGCTAGCTTTAAGGTAAAGCAAAACAACGAGTAGGACGGTACGAGGGATGTACGTTCGAGAAGAAATTCAAAGACGTATGTAAAGTTATGCTAGAGAAACGGCGATGCACTCGCCACCTGTGATGTTGGCACCTAAAATATATCTCTGGCGAAAAATGGGTATCTTATCTGTCTGGGACTCCTGTGGGAATGCGTAAATAAGTTATAGCTAGTGCCATCCACGAACACGCGCCCCACTATTCTTCCCTACAGTTTACAGTGTAAGTGTGCAATCTTCCACTAATGTTTGAGTATTATCGGCACACACTGATTACCTATGAGTGCACACGCACACTACAATTAATAGAGTAGGCTCATAGGTACTCCGCCATCCCGCGACCCCCTCGACTAGAAATTGGTGGGGCGCGTATTCGTGGATAGCACTATCGATAAGACTCACCATTTAATTTTATCCTGACGCCTTCCCATAAGGGTGACCGAAGGGATAGGCAGAGGTGTATAGGTATTACCCACACATCCACTTCCCCCAAAGATATATTTTAAGTGCCAACGTGACGATGGCGAGTCCGTCGCCGTTACTCAAGCACGACTATACATACGCCTTTGAATTGCTTCTCACACGTATGTAGGTTTCCTCTCTCGATGTTTTCCTTCATCGTCTTCCAAAGCTCGTGGTGTGACTAATCACTGTACTTACGTTCAGAAAAACTCATTGGTACCGTCTAGATTCGAACTTGCGATCCTTGTGTCGCAGGCAACCACGGCTCTTTCTTAATTTTATCGATGGAGTTTTTAAGGCTAGTATAGAGTCTTCTCAAGGCTGGCGCGCCGTTGAGCGGGACACGTACGGCACCTTGGCTACAGAGCCGCGAAAAATGATGCGTTAAGCGAGATACATCGCTGCTATGAATAATTGAACACGCGTTCATATACACATGCGCACCACTCCTTACAGCCACTTTAGGATTACGTGGCACGTGGTGGTAGACTAGTGAATGGCAGAGGTAGTGGAAACTGTATTCCATAGTATATTACGTAAGTATATTACTTAGTGATATTTCCTCACGCCTTCGCACAAGGTTCCCCGAAAGGGTACGCCGAAGCGTATAGATAGTACCCACACGCCACTCAATTTCCGCCAAAGACATATGCTAGGTGCCAACGTGATAGATGGCAAGTCCATTCCTGTTACTCAAGCACGACTATACATACGCGTTTCAAATCAAATCACTGTACTTAAGTTTAGAGAACTTTTTGGGAACTGCAGTTGGGATTCGAATTTGCAATCTTTGTGTTGCAAGCAACTACTCTGATCACGGATCAACTCGTCGTTTATAATTGTTCTAGTCAACTAACTATCTGGTAAAAAATTACAATATCAGATTTCGCCTCCGGTAAACTTCGATCAGGAAATGATTCCCTCGCAGTTTATGAGGGACGTAAAATTTTAATTTTATACGTTTGCCAAATTGAGTAAATATAATTTATAGTCTCTCAACCAATTTGTTTCGTTTTCATTTCGTTTCAACCAGAAATTTAAACGTTAATTATAGAAAAGTTTTATATACTTAATATATACAATATAATAAAGTATCTTATATCTTTAAGTCATCCCACAAGGGTAGGGGTAGACGGAAACATAAGGACACCCCTTTTTTGCCAGAGATATATTTAGGTGCTAACGTTATAGATGACGAGTACGTCGCACTTAAAGCACCATTATATATACCTCTTTGAATTTCTTTTCGGACCGCATGCTTGTTTGCCACCCGTGTGGTATAAAAAAAGGTATATATTACAAGGTAAAGGTATTATATACGAGCATGTATGAAGAGACTGATGAATGTGGACGAAGCGAAAGAGGTATGCAAGTCTAGAAAGAACCTGCGCTCTATACTCTCTGCGCACCCCGTTAAGAACTCGGCGTGATGATATGTATGTATGTATATATAACAAAAGAAAATGTTATTTCCTAATTGCGTTATAAGCCTCTTACAGAGGACTCGGAGGTCTCGACCGGTTGCTAAAACAGGTTATTCGCCCCACTACCTTTATTTACATAAATAATCAGAATGTGAAGTATCCTCTTGGGGAATGAATGTTGCAGTATCCTTTCTTTGCGGTTGGTAATATCACAAATGTAAAGAGCCTTTACGAGCTTCCTGCCTGTTTTTCTTAGTAGGATATTATTTAAGCCGGTGGTAGATTGAACATCCTATGTAAGCAATTTATCAAGTGTTGAATGTGTCAAATGATTTTCAATGAAATTTCACGTTTGAATTATATATACGTAATATATCCTCACGCTTTCCCAGAAGGGTTCCGAAGGGGTAGGCAGAGGTGTATAGGCAATACCCACACACCCACTTTCCGCCAGAGGTATATTAGGTGCCAACGTGACAGATGGCGAGTCCATCGCCGTTACTCCAGCACGACTATACATACGCCTTTGAATTTCTTCTCAGACGTATGCTTTCCTCTCCATGTTTTCCTTCACCGTAAAGCTCGTGGTGTGACTAGGCAACTACTCGAACTACCCGGCCACCATGGCTTCATCATCACGTTTCAACAACCTAATTCACTGAAGGATGGGAGTTACAAGAGTGCTTGAAATCTGCGAGCATGGATGAAGAGAAATAAAATAAATAAATACCTTGGGACATTTCCACACAAACTGACATTGCCTCAAGTTAAGTAAACCTTATTATGTTAAGGTAACTAGACAACAATATAATAACTTAAATAGATATATACATAGGTACATAAATGCATAGGACATCGAAGACTAAGGTACACATACTCGTGTTCATCATACAAATATCTGCCCTCAGTGGGCATCGAACCCGCGACGAAAGTTTCGCAGTCAGGTGCTCTAACCACTAGACCAGACGTCAGTCAGTCACTAATGAATGTGCATGAACCAAAAGAGGCCTGTACGTCTAACGATAACTGGCGCTCGACTGTCTGTCTCCTACGTGAGGAAGTCGTGGTGATATTTAAATATACATTGTTTTCTGTGCTATTCGATGTGTGTTTGTGTATTTAATTCCAGTCATAGTTCACGGCGTGAGCATTTTGTTGTCGGCCGGCCATTTTGTTGTCGGCCGGCCATTTTGTTGTCAGCCGGCCATTTTGTTGTCGGCCGGCCATTTTGTTGTCGGCCGGCCATTTTGTTGGGAATAAAACATTTCATTGTGCATATTTATGGCGTGCGCTCGGTGTCGCGGCCTCGTCGTAAATTCCCCATTTCCATATTAACACGCCAATATTTTGTTGACGTACAGATTTTATTGGATGACGTAAAACAGCGTAGAGACGTAAAGCTTAAAAAACTCACCAAGTCTATCACGAGGTAGGCAGAGAGCGACAAAAACGTATTTTTAATCTCTCTCTAAACCCTTCAAGTAGAGCAGGCCGACTGGTGTAATTCTAACTTATATTTAAATGCGAAAGTGAAGTGTATGTTTGCTACGCTTCTAAATCTTTAGTCCTCGACCAACTACCAATTTTTTTTACAAACAGTCGGCTACGTTTACCTAATTGGAAAAAATACGTTTTCTTGTTAATTCCATAATCAAAATCAATATACTAATCAATACGCTTACGAAGCCGCGGACAAAACTGTATCGTATTTTAGTTCCCTGTAATATTCGCACTTTGAATATAGTTTCGTCATAGCTTGCGGATTCCAAATATATTCTACCCTTATAGCCCGAGCTACTCACTATATTATTGTGCAGGTTGTAGTTAACGCAATAACTGTCAAAAATGCCATAACTTTATCCCTTTACGGACATTCAAGCCTTTCAACGTCGCAATAGCTACCTATACTTGATACCTATTTATCCCCACTTATACACACTCCCTTAGAATATGGGTTGTCCGTCACTTGTCAAATATGTGATTGGCCACAATGGTAAAGAAGCAAATAAAAAGAGTTTTTCTTCAAGAGAGGTAGGGCATAACGGGTTTCTCGTTCGAATTTGTATCTGCCCGACTGGGGCAGGACCTCCACCTTATAGAAGTCCGTAGCCAAATAACACAATTTTTGTGTTGTGTTCCTACGCGGTGAATAAGGTTTCCAGAAATGAGCTCCTTGGGGAGGAGGGAGGATTGTTATATTGTGTTGGAAGCAAAGGGTTTAAACCCAATATGCTGCCAACACACTGTAACTTTCCGAACACAGAGTGGCAACGCGCAAGTGATACTTCGGTATCGTGAGCGTAAATAGGCTACGGTAACCGTTTCCCATCAGGTGGGCCGTATGCTTGTTTGCCACTCTTGTTGTATATAAAAAAAAAACATTGTAAAAAGTCGTGGTGGCCGAGTTTGAGTAGTTGCCTGCGACACAAAGATCGCAAGTTTGAATCCTGACTGTACCAATGAGTTTTTCTGAACTAAAGTACAGTGATTAGTCACAATTTACGGTAAAGGAAAACATCGAGAGTAAACCTGCATACGTCTGAGAAGCAATTCAAAGGCGTATGTATAGTCGTGCTTGAGTAACGGCGATGGACTCGCCATCTGTCACATACAAATAGGTATATCATCCGAGGCACTGACGGGGTAGGCAGAGGGAAGGCAGTCATAATATTAGACGTGCATAGTGGATTAGTTACACGAATGGACACACATACATAATTTTGTATACTTAGAATGAAACTAGGTTCAAATTTTGATGCACAAAACAAGTACATGCTGAGCTTCAACACTCCATTAAACACCTACAAAGTTTACCGTCGCTACAGCATTATCAACCCTACTTACAGTTGGGAGTGAAAAGTGACGTGGATAAGTGAGTGTCGTCGGCCGCGGCACTGCGTGAGATAATTGTCGCCAACCCTTCCCACAGAAGTGTGCAAACAATCCGACGGCGAGCAACTGTTCGCCGGCGAAACATAAATATATGGCGGTAGCACTTCCCCGTGGACAGATAAAATGGCGAAATTATGATTTACACATGTTAGTTGTAAATTGTTGCAAACAACTGCGTTAGGTCGGCTATATTGTTGGCGAAACTTTCTGGGTACAAATGTTGATACGTACATTTATATAAAGCGCTAACAAAGAGTAGCCTTTTATCCCATTGTATGAGGGGACCGGTGTGTAAAAATCAGATGAATGTCGAATGAGAAGGAGTATTATATATTCATTTTATACCACCGCCTATGGCCATTGCAACACCAGGGGTATCGCTCGTGCGCTGCCGACCCTGCAGGAATCCTTTCACATTCTTATGGAACTCCTCCATGCTGTACTTTCTAAGGAAAACCTCAAACTTTGGACTGTACTCCCTGTACAGTCCAAAGTCCGAGTGTTCGCGTTGCAATCGTTCGTTGGAGTTATCAAATGTTTGATATGAATAGTTTGTGAATATGCACTTATCTACGTAGATATTCCCCGAAAGACAACCAAAAATAAGCTTATTGCACAGATATTTGTAGCTGGGTAGAACGGGCCCTTAAGCAGGTAATCGTGCCAAACGGCTAGTCAAAAACACTCATACAAATATATACTTTTTGAATGAGCTCTTGTTTTGGTAGGTTAGTCGTATCGCATCCGATCGGAACAAGCTCCCTGGCCCTCAAACTATAATACCAACGCCTATTACCATTTAAAAACAGCTAGTACAGCCGTCCGCAGAGGTTCACTGGCGTTAGATAAAACGGTCCCTAACGATTATTGCGGCCACCATACGCGGCGTAGGTCATTAAAATTATACGAGCCCCGTATCTCTCTATTTGCGGACATCATTGTTCGGAGCAGGGTTGTACAGTTCTATTAGACCTCTGCTTTAGGTATTAACTTTTGACATGTGTTATTGAAAATGATAATGAATGAATGTAAATTAAATGATAGAGAATCATTTCCATTATTAATTTTTAATTGTTTTTATCTTGAAGTCGACGTTACTCAAGCACGAGTATACAGGCACCTTTGAATTTCTTCTCAAGCGTATGTAGGTTTCATCTCGAAGCTCGTGGTGTGACTAATCACTGTATTTAAGTACAGAAAAACTCATTGTTCGTTCGTCTCAATCGTTGTCATAGTCGGGATTCGAACTTGCATTCTTTGTGTTGCACGCAACTACTCGAACCATACGGCCACCCCGGCTCTTCGACTTTGGATTCATGATATAAATTATATATCAATAAAATTATATATATATAAGTAATAATAATATTGATATAAAGTTGTATATAATGTACACATATAAAAGCTAGTTATACCTATAAGTCGATGGTGAAATAAAGAAAACACGTATCAGAGGCGATACCTAAAGTCACCCTCTAAAAGCAATCTTTTATCAGTACATGGCAATCTATTATTTCATTTTTATTCCGCTTTGAACAATCCAATATAGGCAACCAATATCGAGAGATACTTCTCCTATTTTTCCTGTGTTTTAATGTGGCGTTTGGCATTGCTCGAGGGTACGCTTGTTCCGACATTACACTTCGATTTGCCTATCATAATATAATAGCTATTGGATAATTGGATATATTGGATAATTTGTGATCAAAATCGATCAACACTAATATTATAAAGAGTCTGTTTGTCTGTTTGTAATGGACAATTTCCAAAATTTATTGACCGATTTGAAAAATCCTTTCGTCTATGGAAAGCTTTACTATTCCTGAGCAATATGATATTATGTTATCATGTATCATTGATCAAATTGCAGAGCATATCTAATTACATATTACGTTTGAGATTATACTTAAAAGTTCTCTTTTTATATAATAATAATAAAAATAATATATCCTCACGCCTTCCCACAAGGGTCCCCGAAGGGTTAGGCAGAGGTGTATAGGTAATACCCACACACCCACTTACCGCCAGAGGTATATTAGATGCCAACGTGACAGATGGCGAGTCCATCGCCGTTACTCAAGCACGACTATACATACGCCTTTTGAATTTCTTCTCAGACGTATGCAAGTTTCCTCTCGATGTTTTCCTTCACCGTAAAGCTCGTGGTGTGACTAATCACTCTTCTCTTTTTAATACGCTTTTATTAGCTTGAGACGTATGTATGTTAGTATGTTAGTATGTAACGGAATCTTTGAACATGATTTTAACCCCCTTCAAAACGTCGGATTAACTCGAAATTTGGCATACTTATTAAGGACCGATGACAATTCTATATTTTAAACATTTTGACCCGTTATCCTTACTAGGATAATCAGGATCAGCGATTTTTTATATTCATTTTTGCACTGCTAAGCAAAGGTGCTGATGCTGATTCGAAAGATAAACTTGATAATACGCGTAATAATCGTTAAAATAAACGCTAAAATAATCACAAAAAAAAGAAAAATAAATAATAGTTGGATTTTCTATAAAAAGTGTATTTTTTTAGTTTTTTAAACTATTATTTATTATAAATGCAAATTGAAAATGTTCCGCTAGTACTAGAGCATTTAAGACATGTATACCTTTGTATAGTTACCGAGTACTGTCGTTAGAACCATGGTGGCTGATGGCAAAAAAATATTCTAGGTTCAAATCCCGAGGTCTGTATCATGAACTTAAGTGATATATCACATAACCAGGTTTACCTTAATAAAAAAATACGTGCTTAAATGTAAGAGACTGATGAATGTGGATGAGGCGAAAGAGGTATGTAAGTCTAGAGAGAGCTGGTGCTCTACTCCCTCAGCCTACCCTGGTAGGGCCTCGGCATGATGATATGCGTGAATGAATGAAATGTAAGCAGCAATTCACTGATGTATAAGTATAGTTAGGACTTCGAAAGAGCGGACTGGTCGCGAGTGAAGAGAGGCTGTATTTCCTCTGCAAAACCTTTAATTTAGAGACCCTTTTACAACCGTTTCCTAGAAAGCATGTATGAAGAAGCCATTACAATGCTACAAGTCATCTCGTGGTCTCATTGTACAACCCTAGACACGCGTTACGTGTAAAGGAAGCCAGGATATTAGGCTACTAGCGGCATGTATGTCAGTGTGTAACTACCGAACTGCTTGATAATTTGCCACTAACTGCGAGGATGGGATGTGGGACTAATATTGCAAGGTGCCGGCTAGTTCAGGGCGTCATTGGATTATGGCTTTTACTTTTGTCTTGTACCATGGGAATGTAAATATGTACTAATATTATAAAGAGGAAAGATTTGTATGTAAGTATGTTTGTAAGGAACTGGCTCAAAAATAATTAGACCGATTTAAAAAATTCTTTCACCATTTGAATGCTACATTATCGCTGATTAATATAGGCTAAAAAAAATTATGACAAAATGATTAAAAAATAAAGTCCACCCGTGCGAAGCCGGGACGGGTGCGATGCCGTGGTTCGGGTAGTTGCTTGCGACACAAAGATCGCAAGTTCGGAACCCGACTGAACCAATGAGTTTTTCTGAACTTAAGTACAGTGATTAGTAACACCACGAGCGTAACGGTGAAGGTAAATATCAAGTGGAAACCTGCATATATTTCAGTAGAAATGTATATTCATACCTGAGAAACTGCGACGCATTCGCCATTCGTCACCTTGGTACTTTAATATATCTCAGGCGAAAGAGGACGTCGTTCTACCTCTGCCTACCCCTTTGCGAACCATCTGGTAAGGTGTGACGATTAAGTTCTCAGATACATACATCATCAGATTATACAGTTTCTCAAACGTAATACCAGGGTTTGAAGCCTTGTACCTTGATAGTGCAGGTAACTTAAGTCAATGAGCCACTACACACTTTGATTAGAATTGCATAATTCTAGTGCAAATAGTTGCCCGCGCGTCCCAGTTTGTTTTAGGTCATTGGTACCACAGCGAATGTTGTTAAAAACCGCTATTGATACTGGCGGGTCGTTACAGCCTTGGCCAGGATTATCGGCGCGATGCCAACGGTTAACCCGTTCACTGACTTTCACGATCTCTTTTTAACTCGTAAACCGTTTTGTACAATGGGCGGTGTGAAGTGCAATTGCACTTAAAGTAAGAAGATACATTACTGAAGTGAACTTTAAAGTAAATAAAACTGTTCTCAAATAACACGTTTCTGCAGTTAAAACAAAGTCATAGAAGTCAGTTGTTGAATTGTAAATCCCTTCCCACAAGGGTCCCAAAAGAGGCAGGCAGAGGTGTATAGGTAGTACCCACACACCCACTTTCTGCCAGAGAAATATTATAGGTGCCAACGTGACAGATGCTCAGTCAATCGCCGTAACTCAAGCATGTTTATACATACGCCTTTGAATTTCTTCTTAAACGTATGTAGGTTTCTTCTCGATGTTTCCCTTCACCGTATGCTCGTAGTGTGAATACGAGCTCTACATACATACATACATACATATCAGAGCAGATAGCATAGGCATGGGTAGAGATTATATAGAGTGCCAGATCTCTCTAGACTTACATTCCTCTTTCACTTCGTCCACATTCAAGTACTCTTGACGTTCCTGTCCTTAAGCGTCCGATCAAATCGATCGGACGCTTGACGGGTGACTAATAACTTTACTTAAGTACACAAGTCGTTGAATTCATTTGTTTTTTTCAACATTAATTATGTGTGTACTACAATAGACAAGGGAAAACAATCCCTAGCAACCACATCGCTTTGGCAAACAAACGCAAATACACTGACAAGTGGGAACAAAGTTCCGGAGGCAACCAATCGTTATGGAGGGTGCAAAGTTAAACAGAACAGTACCTAGAAGGTTCGATATATTGCGGCAACGTACGGCCCGCCATATATTTTCCATTAGAAGCGACCACGGTTGATTGACTCTGTATTATAAAGGTCTCGGCGTTCAATATTGTAACAAAACAAAACTATTATAGACTAGTTGCGTTCCCGCGTTAGAATTGATCGTGCCGATCCCATGGACTAAGTTCAGAACGCATTGGTTCAAAGGTCTAATGAATATACCTAGTACAATATATTTATTGAATGTGTCATAAATAGCCATCGCATACATATATTGTATACCGACATTACTCGTGTTTTATATGACTCGCTGTGTCCACCCGTCATCATAATCAAATATCATCGGTCGGACATATTTGATTATAATCAAGTATAATGAAATATGTCCGACCCGTGTCATATTTGATTATGCATACACTGCTCCGCTCTTTAAGTAGCAGGATGGCATACTTATAGCCTATAAACAAGTCAGTGGTGGTTGAGTTGCCTGCACAACAAAAAGCTTGCAAATTCGAATCCCGGCTGTGCCAATGAGTTTTTCTGAATTTACGTACAATTATTAGTCACACCACGAGCTTTAAAGTGAAGGAACACATCGAGTGGAAACCTGCATACGTTTGAGAAGAAATTCGAAAGGCGTATATATAGTCGTGCTTGAGTAACGGCGATGGACTGGTAGGAAGTGGGTGTGTCTCTGCCCTCTGCCCACCTCCTCCCCTTTGGGAATCCTTGTGAGAAGACATCAGGATAGATATATTTCATTCCACAGCCTGAGCATTTATTTTAAATTACCGTTTCGAGTTTCCAAGGAAAATCTAGAAAACTCTTTAGATTAAAATTGTATGTTAATTAATGCTCGTATCGCTGCTACATAATAATTTAATGACGATGGAGACATTAAAAAGGTTCGTAAAAAAATATTTCCGTCTCCCTAGAAACACCAATCAAACGAATCTCCATTAAGAAGGCCATTACTCCCATGGCTATTGCTATCAAGCGTGCTATTAACAAATTGAGCTATTGCTTAATGGGTTTCTTATTTTTCATATCTCAGTGGAGCTCTTGTACCTGTTTAAGAAGCCAAAGTGCTCTATAGATGTAACATCTTTCTTGTTCGCCAATGTATGCGAAGTCTTTGGAGTATTCGCTTTGATGTTTCGGAAGGTTTTTGCAGAATAAATTGGGCACTTATGCGATTAAATGCGAAACGTTTTATGAATTATTAATGTATTTGTATGTATGTAAGTGTAAAACACTTGACGATCAACATACCTTATGAACTTTTGCCTTTTTAATATTAGAGCTTAGAATCTTTCGAGATTCAAATGTATCCTATGTCCTAATCCTAGATAAGCCATCATCATTTCAACTTGGTTCAGCCATTTTGTCGTAAAAGAGCAGCAAAGATTCAAACATCCTAACTTCAAAATTTTCGCCTGTATAATATTAGTAAGATAGGTTGATGTAAATACTTGGGAACTGTTATATGAGAATAAAACTAAGTTTATTCTATAATAATAGCCATACACAACACTTTTATAATCTGTTACATAAAAACATTGTAATTTATCTTTTGCTTATCTATGTATTAATATTATCTTTTTCGACGTTTTATAAGTGCCCACCTGGGCCTATGTGAAATAAAAATTTTGATTTGATTGATTTAATTTGATATCAATAATACATTTTCATCTTGTTAAAATCTTAATCTTATTTTCAGAGTACAGGCTTGAACTAAAATAAAAAATACAGAAATTGATTGTGAGGCGACAACTTAAGCCAGTCAATGAGGAAAGTAAAAACAGCATTTATGGTAAACAAGATGCATCTCCTTTATGCGCACAGCCTCTCATCGAGCGCACACTAACGTTATCTCTCATGAGGCGCTCTACACTGTATAATTGTTTTGTTAAAATGCAAAACGTGTTAATTTGTCAACAAACAGGGAGATAGCATTCAGGGCGAGTCACGATATGGCGGACAAAGTGGTGCCTTTGCGGAATAAAGCAGTCGCCATTGTTATGTCCTGAGAGGTATTTGTGCCTAATGTCGCTGCCGTGCTGTTAAGATACCCTGTCCTAATGACCTTTTGTCGTGGTTACTGTTTTTATGCTGCTATTTTGTATTTAATTTAAAGTTTTTCTTGGTTAGTTCACAGTTTTATTTACACAATTGAGTCTCCGTTGAGGTTTTCCTAGTTAGTTGGGCATGAAGTTCTTTAAGAGTGTGGCAAGATCCCTGTAGGGTTGGGCGTCCTTAATTCACTCCTCTTTTTTATAATGATAAATAGATAAAAATTTAATTAAGCTATAAGATATATATTTATACCTACATAGATAAACGAGTATTGAAGTCGTGTAATCAATCGGCTCCAATTTATTTTTTCGTGCACTTTACTTCTTAGGTTTTTTTATTATTCATAGGAACATTTCACGTTGGTACAATATTAATATTATAAAAGTGTGAATTTAAATTTAAATATGATGCTATATATAAACCTCAGGTTGTCCGAGTCACCGAACTAAGGTCATTTTACAACAAGGTTCCGAAAAGTACTCGAAACTCCAATTGTAAGTAGCAGATTGCAGCCGTCGACTTGGAAATGGGTTTTTCTTTTCTTATGACTCAGGATTTAGGCGTCTCAAGTCGGGAGAGCTTCCGCCGGGTGGAAATCGGGCTCTATTAGCGAGTGCCGGATATTAGTGCCTTTGTGGTACGTGACTTGACCGCTATGGGAGATAGATCATGAATTTTCTTCGGCTCATTCTTCTTCTAAACCTATGTGTTGTATTTATTTTATACTACGCGCCCAGTATAATGGCAAGTCGTTATCGCCGCCTATGGACGCTTGCAACATCTGAGGTATTAATCTCGCCGTTCCTGCAGGACTCTTTTCACACCCTTCTTGAAGAATTCAAGAGAGCTTTAAGAAAGGTAGGGCATAACAGTCTTCCCGTTCGAATTTTTGAGCTGCACGACAAGGACAGGACTTTATAGAAGTCCGTAGCCAAATAACATTTTTTTTTGTGTTGTGTCCCTGCGCGATGAATAAGGTTTCCAATAATGAGCTCCTTGGGGAGGGGGAGGATTGTTATATTGTGTTGGCAGCAGAGGGATTAGCAGCAGCTAACTCAGTATATCTCTCCGAATACTGAGTGGCAACGTGCAAGAAGTGATAATTCGGTATCGTGAACGTTAATAGGCTACAGTAACCGCTTCCCAATAGTTCCCAAAAGCCATTATAGTGATATAAAAAATACCTCCATGCTGGACTCTCTGGGGAACACCTCAACGGGGAGCTCATTCCGCAGCATGAACGTTAGCCGATTGAAATTCTTTTGACACAAATACATTGCATGCATTGCATGCATTAGCATGTATGAAGAGACTGATGAATGTGGACGAAGCGAAAGAGGTATGTAAGTCTAGAGAGAACTGGCGCTCTATACTCTCTGCCTACCCCGTTAGGGACTTGGCGTGATGATATGTATGTATGTACAAATACATTCTGATATGGTTTCGTGAGTAGGTATGTATTGTAAGAATCAAGATCCAAGTAATTCTGCCAAACTTAATATTTCGAACCACAAAACTAAGTTAGTTAGTCAGCTTTCGGCCTCCATAGTATTGATGTAAATGTTACTTCTTTGTTATATTTTCCTTTTTCATTGTTTGTTGTTTGTGAATGCCTGCGTCATAAATAATAATAATTTAATTTAATAGAAAAAAAGCTGTAATAGAAAAATAACTGTAAATAACTTTTTATTGTAGTAATCTTAGCTTAGTTGTTACACATTCACATTTATAATATTTATATTGTTATTGATAATAGGATTTGCAAGACGTGCAATATCTGTAATTATATTTTAGTACCTTGTTAAGTTACACTTTAGAGATTACTTTATACAATCATACACACTCACCACATTGGCATATGGCACATATATAAGCTCTAATTTAGCTAAATTAAACCCCCAAAAAATATTTAAATAAAATTACCAGTCCAGCCCAGCTCCCTTGCTCGCGATCCAGCAACGCCCTAAGCCGAGGTCCGTACCCCGCAGGGGGTGCCCTTAGCTGTGTTGCTTAGCAATCAAGTGCCTGGCTGGAGGCCTAGGTCTCGCCATTGCCCGGTTTAGTAGCAAAAGTTCCCGGAACTCACGCTACGAGAGACAAAACATAAAAAAAACTAAAATAAATCTGACTAAGCCCATAGTCCCCGACGCGACGAAATTTTAAAATCTAAAATAAATTACGTGTATCATAATGAATTCATAATAACAAGTAGTCGACGCGGCTCACGTCTGATACAATCCTGGTTAATTATACCATAGCTCTATTATGTTACAGGCGGTGAGCGGGCGAGAACAAAGGCATGCTGTCGGATACATTGCCGGGAATGCTCGCGATCGGCTTTTGTGCTCGTGTACACGGTTAATTGACCTGTACTACTGAGAGGGTGTTCCCGTGAGGCTTTTGGGGCTCACGTGTTTTTATAGCTTGTAACGAACACGTTTGTTTGGTCTACTGAGCCAAAGTTTCCCAAAGTGGGGTACGTGTACCTCTAGGAGTTCGCTATTCGACAGTAAGTGGTTCGCTACAAGATTTACGTAATGGTGGCTTGTTGACTGTCAGGCACAATATACTTATGTGGGTAGGTTTTCACACCTGGTCATGATTCGAAATTCAGAAATCGACTTGATACCGAGTCAGTATTAAGGTTAAAATTGACAAAATTTACTCATTTGCAACAAGATATTTCGTTAGTTAAGGGGTTCGCTATCATCTGGAAAACTTAACAGGGGATCGGGGAGTCAAAAGTTTGAGAAGCCCTGTACTGATCTATCAAATCTTTATTCTACTATTCTATATGTCTAGCCTGATAACAAATATTCATTTGACTGCAAAACTTGAGGTTTAGAGGAACTAGAGGCCGTGGTGGCCGAGTGGTTAGAGCAGTTGCCTGTGACGCAACGGTCGCAAGTTCGAATCAATGAGTTTTTCTAAACTTAAGTACAGTGATTAGTCACACCACGAGCTTAACGGTGAAGGAAAACATCGAGAGGAAACCTGCATATGCCTGAGAAGAAATTCAAAGGCGTATGTATAGTCGAGCTGGAGTAACGGCGATGGACTCGCCATCTGTCACGTTGGCACCTAATATGCCTCGGGCGGAAAGTGGATGTGTGGTTATTACCTATACACCTGTGCCTAGCCCTTCGGGGACCCTTGTGGGAAGGCGTGAGGATATATATAACTTAAGGTCGCGGGTTCGATCCAGCTGATGGCAGATATTTGTGTGATGAACACGAGTATTTGCACCTTAGTCTTGATGTCTTAGGTAATTAAGTATATATCTATCTATATAAGTAAATATATCGTTGTCTAGTTACCATAACACGAGCGTTGCTTAATTTGGGACTAGGTCAGTTTGTGTTGAATTGTCCCAGGTTATTAGGTGTTTAAAACCTTTTTTTGCTTAAGAATGTAACATGACACTGTGTCGTATTACTGTTACCAGTAACAAAAACAAAATGTATTTCACTGACGGTCTGTCTATCAGTTTGGGCTACAATTGGCATAAGCTTCGAAACTTGAGGTCGGGGGTTTGAATCCCACTGAGGTCAGACACTTGTGTGTTGAACACGAGTATTTGTGCCTTAGTCTTGGATGGGTTTTTATATATCTATCTATATAAGTAAATATATCGTTGTCTAGTTGCCATAACACAAGCTTTGCTTAATTTGGGACTAGGTCAATTTGTGTGGAAGTGTCCCGAGGTATTTATTTATATAAATATTTATATAAAAGTCATCGTGATTCAGCAAAGTTAATACTGCATTTTGATAACTCAGTGATCTCAGCTGTTTACATTTTTAATTGAAGTGCCTATCACCATTTCTTTATTGCGTTACGAGCAATGGAGTAGCGACCGAGGAGGCGACAGAATCACCCACTGTCACATTGGTCTCTATCGCAAAGCATATCGTTAAACGAGCATCAAAGTGGTTTACAGTCTAAAACTCAGCTCAGTGGCTCGGGCTCAAGAAATGACAAAACTTGTCACACCACGAGCTTCGAAGAGAAGAAAAACATCGAGATACAACGTGCATACGCTAGAGAATTAAAACAAAATCTTAGATAATCGCGATGGAGTCGCATCTTAGACACGCAATCGGTTCATAATACAGGGCTGTCAATCCTAACTGAGACCCCACCGACAAGGGATGCATCGCTTTACCCGCAGCATGCATTCTCGCCGGGAACTAATCACGTTACCGAGCTTACTACCAATTACCGCGCTATAGATTGGGTACACATTGACAACGCGTTGCGGTATTTCGAGACGTCGTCTGATATGTGAGGTGAGTATCTTGAACTGTATTTAAAGTTGTTTCTACATACATATATTCACGCCGAGTCCCTAAAGTTGTAGCTACATACGCCGATCACGCAGAGGCCTCACAGTGAAAGTACAGCATCAGTCCTTTTTTACTTACATACCTGTTTTGTTTGCTCGCGGTTTCGAGTACTCTTGACGTTCTGTGGATGGGAATCCATGAGTATCCGATTGATTTGGTTTAGGTAGTTAAAACGTAGTCTTCCTCTGCCTCTTCTTACGTAGTTTCGTCGAACTTATGATGAATCCTGTTTAATAGTAATGATCTGGAAGGATACTCTCGGATATATACTGGTAAATAGCAAAACAATAATTATTTGTAAGATATTGAATAGTCATAATTAAACATCTGAGTAGTTTATGTACACGTTTTATGTAAAATACTTCTATGAATGTGAATAAAAGAACAAACCATCTACTACATTGGCTCTTGAATATATTTCCTGTAAAAAAAGGGAGTTATTAATCCCGTATTATGTCTGCCTACCCTTTAAACATCCCCATTAGAAGGCGTTAAGAGGAGTACAAGGATACAAAAAAACATCGTTTTACATTTCTACAAATAATTGATGATTGAGGACAGCTTTCCCTTGTTTATGGACTGGGAATTAGTCGGGGAATAAAACTGAGGGAAAAGGGACGAGTTTCCTAATGGTTTGTTTTATTTGAAACAGTCTAAGAACGTCTGCTTTATATCCTTTGTGTTTACTCTAAGGCGGAATGGCCGCTGGTCTTAAACTTGGATGTTTGACAGTCTTGGGATGGTGACATAAAACTGTTTTCTGTCTTACTTTGTTGACAATTTAAAAATATCTTTCCTATAGCCTGTGTTTGTTATTATCAGATAACAATCTATGTATTCACGGCTCCCCACAAGGGTCCCGTAAGGGACTTGACCTTGACTTGACTTAGACCCTTGACGGGACGTTAGTCAAGCACGTCACTGTACATACGTATTTTTTGATTTCTTCTAATTCGTATAGGTTTCCTCTCGATATTTTTCTTCACACTTCCATAATGATTTAACTGAACTATATTTCATACCCGGAGTGTGCTGCTAGACTCAACAAAGAAATACATTTTATGTATATTTTTAGTGGTCTAAAACCATATTCGTTACCGTCCAAATTAAACCAGTTTGGGGCATATAGGTTGGCTAGTTGCCAAGTCTATATGAATTGAGTTTAAAATTTTGTATATACATAGTTTAAAATTGTAAAAGAAGTCCCAACTATATTTTTCAAATATACACTGTCAATTTGAGCATTCAAATTCACAAATCAAAAAGGATTCATTCGCATTTTCGGCCTGCAACACACATATTTATGTTGCTGTCAGAACTGGAACTAATCGTCCACGATGGCATTAAATTATTGTTTATCTTCTTTAAATGTATTAAATGTATACTTCTTTATATTTATATTTTCACTTCATCCGCTTTCATGGATAAAACGTATATGGGTGATTACAAGGCTTTTAATCTATATATATATAGGAGATCCCATTTTTGAACTGACTCATCACGAAATCTCAGGAACTATAAGGCCGATTGACTTGAAATTTGGTAGAAGTATTCCTTACGCGATGTAGAGGTCAGCTAAGAACGGATTTTATGAAACTCCACCCGCAAGGCGTTAAATAAAAAAAACACGTTTTCAACCATTGCTTTTTATGGCGCGAAGTACCAATGTTATCTGGGAAAAACAATTGCAAGAGAGTCGTTCTTCACTTGCGTTTTAAAATAAGAATTCGATTCAATGTTTGATTTCAATGATTAAAATTTTTTTTTAATCGATTATTTATACATTTAACTAAGTGTTATTTGTGACCTTTAAAATAATTTAAATTAGTTATTAATAAATTTAATTTATTTATTTCAGCGCATAAACATAGATGATGCTCAAATATAAAACAATATTAATTGGACACCAAGAATCGTATTTATTGCATATTGTTATGGTATACCATAACGATATACAATAAATACGATTCGTATAGACGATAACAAGTAAAACTGGCGCGTACCATAGATTGATTATGGCGCGAAATACAAATTTCATCTGGAAAAAACAAATTGCGAGAGAGTCGTTCTTCACTTACGTTTAGTAGAGTCGGGACAAGTCGGGCAATTTTTGTGTTTTTTTTTTCAGTTCGGAGTAACGATCTTAGATCGAATCCGCAATGAAGAGATTCTCAAATCATCGGGTGTGAACGGGGGTGTGATTGAAAAGATGAAGAAAGGCATGTTAGGTTGGTTTGGACATATAGAGACGATAAGATTGACGAAACAGATATACAAAGCGAAAGTGTGTACAAGAAGAGGCAGAAGAAGATAACGTTCCAACTACCTAGATGAAATCAATCGGACGCTCAAGGACGGGAACGTCAAGAGTACTCTAAACCGACGAGCATGTATAAAAAGACTGATGAATGTGTACGAGGCGCAAGAGGCACGTAAGTCTAGAGAGAACTGGGGCTCTATACTCTCAGCCTACCCCGTTAGGGACGGGGCGTGATGATATATATGTTTTTCAATTCTTTACCCTTATGGTAATAAGGGAAGAAATCTGTTGTAACGATATTCACGACACTATAACTTCTAGAAGACAACTGTTGTATTCTCTGTGACACACCGGTCCTATCCTGTGTTAATTCAGCTAATAATCTATCTCTGTGCCTTATTTCATCCAATACCGTTCTCTAATTTTTGCAAGCAATATATATTCTTATACTTTTGTAATGTTCGTAGGTAACACGTGAACGTACTGTGTTTGTCGTTTAATCGCTTTGCTTTGCTAATAATTTAACTATATGTATTGGTTTTTATGTTATAATATGCATCTTTATTATAAGGCTTTTCTTTTATATATTCTATAATCTTCTATAAATATAAAAATGAATGTTTGTACTTTATAGAATCGTAAACGGCTGGACCGATTTTAATAAAATTTTCCGTGTGTCTTCAGGTGGTTTCGAGAATGGTTTAGATTCACAATTGGACCCGATTGGTGGCGCCACTGGGTCCATGGCTTTTATTTTTTTCACCCAAGCGATAATGGGCGGGACAACTAGACTATATCTATAAATATATAGAAGATCCCATTTGTGAACTCACTCATCACGAAATCTCAGGAACTATGAGGCCGATTGACTTGAAATTTGGTAGGAGTATTCCTTACGCGGTGTAGAGGTCAGATAAGAACGGATTTTGTGAAACATTTTTGGCATGATAGAATGAATTTGACGATAGTCCATCCTTCAACGACAATGCGGGGGTGATAAATATTTAAAAAAACTTTTGACCTAAAGCTCTAAAAGTTTTGGTTTGAAACATTGCAATATCTGTTCATTATTATTTACAGTTTTTAATGATTTTATGAGTAATCGATTATTTATACATTTAACCGAGTGTTATATGTGACTTTCATAATAATTTAAATTGTTTCACCCATAAACATCGATGATGCTCAAATATTAAACAATATTAATAACAATCATGTAACGGAAACCAATATTATTCGAAATTCGCCTCTTTATCAATTAGCTTCGTATAGAATATTTATTGCATGCTAGCTGTGCCTGCAACTTCGTCGGAGTGGACGGCATTTTTATCTTTCGTAAAAATTGTTTGTTTTTTCAATAAAAAGTATTCTATGTTACTTCTATAAAAAATATATAAAAAATAATATAAAAAAATCTATAAATAATATAAAAAATTGTACACATATTCTTGGAGGTATACTCCAAGAATATGTGTACAATTTTTTATGATGATCGGTTTAGTAGTTTTTACGTGAAAGCGTAACAAACAAACTTACATTCACATTTATAATATTATAAGTTAGGATAGTAAGGATTGTTACAAGTAAATTGATAACAAGTAAAACTAGCGCGTACCATAGATTGATTATGACGCGAAATACAAATGTCATCTGGGAAAACAATTGCGAGAGAGTCGTACTCACTTGCGTTTAATTTGTTGCAAGAAT